>QANX01001329.1:0-45996 GCA_003254975.1 Ochetophila trinervis
AGCTAAAAGAGTAATTGCAATTAATTTTCTTTTTTTGATATTAGGGTATAGGAATCGAAAGTCAAGTTATTATCCAATACTATTCCAAGAAAACAACCTCTACACTATCCCTGCAGAGCCGGAACTACAAAGAAAGCAAAAGACCTTCTCTCCGGTCCGTCGGATGCCACGAAAGCATTTTGAGCTGAGATCCTAATCAGAGCATTTCCAATGGAGTGTGAATTGTTAAAATTAACATACCACATAAGCAAATATAAACATTGTTTTTAAAAAATGCACTCCAATGGTAATGTCTAAAATGAATGTTGAGCTGACGTGGCCTAGACATTGTCAAAAAGAATGTCTACTTCTAGAAGCTCTGTAAGACATTATAAACTTCTTCAAATGTAAAATTTATTTTAAAATTTTAATTTATTCAAAAATTAAAAATATTTAATAAAATATCTAATTAATTAATAATATATATAGTATTTATGCACATTACTATTGAAAAATAATTTTTAAATTAAATATATATTTATACTATATAAATTTAAATAATATTTATTTCTATATCACATATATAACAATTCACANAATTTAAATGTTACTCTCTTTTATTAAATTTTTAAAATAACAAAAAAAAAATATAATAACAATTAAAATTTGATGCAATAAGTTGTGGTCCCACACAAATGGTGCCGACATAACTCTTAATAATATTATAATTATATTTTTTTTATTAACAGGATAATCATTACATCCCTTTGTTAACAATTTCTATTTTAAACTTTTTCCTCAAAAAAGAAAAAAAATCCTGTTTGAGACTTAGTAAACAAATTGACATTTTTCTTATCCAAAATTAATTGGTGTTAATTGGATCGATCAAATATTTCTGTTGAATGGGCTTTGATTTCTTTCGATAACACTAAAAGGGCTTTCTTAGAACGCTGATTCTGACATAAAAAGCCCATTGCTCTGCTAAACATTTTTCTTTTCTGAACGATATTACTCTGCTTTCCTTAAATACGGCATCTGAAAGGCATATACATTAACTCTGCTTTCCTTGAATTGTATATATATATATATACATCTGTTAGGCTCATATAAAACTATATTTTTATACATAAACAATCAACTGTAAGGTCAAAACCATCTATAATACAATCCATCAAAATTAATAAGTATCTTACACTATTGCAGGACCTATTTAGGTGGGCCATATCATATCAGTAAACAAAACACCCAAAAGATTAATACTAAACGAGAGTTTTCTACAACTTTTTTTGGAGCAAGCAAGATATATCTAACCTGCTAATCCTTTGCACATACATACAGCATCTCCAACATCAAGTTTCAAAAGTTTAGAACAAGCTTATATTTACTTCTTCAATTTAGGTCTCTTCACTGGAACTGCATATTCAGCAGACCGGTATACTGAAAACCTCAGCAAAACACCCTTTTGCTTGATCAGCTCAAATACACATACATCGCCTACTTTCAAATTGTTGTCATTCTTAAATTCACCCCATCCTTTGCTTAACCTCTTAACCGATGTACCACTTACGGTTCTGCACATCAACCGCCACTTCTTTCCATTAGATGCCTCAACTTTTATGAATTCCGGACAATTCCTCATGTACTTCGTCGCAAATTCCACAGGCAAATCCTGCAAAAAGAAGAAGGAAAAAGAAAAAGCTTCAAAACTATAATGTTGCTTGTAATGGAACAAGAAAGTTAAAGGTTACAGAGAACAAATTTTTTATTGACATGTAAAAAAAAGGCTCACTGCATAGTAGTTCATTATGTTGCGTTTCTTCAAGAGAACCAAGAAAGAAGGATGATTGCGCTTGCAATTTCTAGCAGCATCGAATGCCCTCTTACTTTCCTTGGTCATGGATTGTATTTTAGAACTGCAGAGAGCTCTACTAAAGAACATAGGTTCATCTACATCCGTTGATGACAAATCACGCGGGCAACAATCCATTTTGTTTCCCTTCACTTTGCCTGCAATGGATATATTCTCATCGCCTATTCTTACTTGATCTGTCTGCCTTTCAAATTTACACTTTTTGCTCCTTTTACCTATTTTGCACTTGAAAGAAGTAGCTCTTTCCCAAAGCTTCTTTCTTTTATTACCGGCTCGGTGATCTGCATATTGTTCTAAAATCTCATCACCATCATCATCTGAAGCTTCCTCCTCATGATCTTCTGAACCTTGCTTGTCAAAATTAGGCTCCATGTCACTGCTTAGACCATTACTTGGGTAATCAATCTCAGTAGCAGTCTTATCGAATATAAGAACATGGAATTTTGAAAAGCCTCCATATCTAAATACTAAAAGGTAGCCAAAATCTATGGAGTGGTATTCCACAAATTCCTGCCAACCATCAACGAATAGAATTCTACCCTCAGCTCTCTGCAAACCCAGTTTCCAAGTGCCACCATTGGGAATTGTGATGCTAGCAACTGCAGACAGTTCATTGCCAAATTTCTTCCCAAACTTTTTTGGAATTTTCTGCAAAACCCAGATTTAGATTACACTCCCTTAGTTGGAAAAAAATTCAGTTACTGAAACACATTCTCATTTTTCTTTACAAATTACAGGTTTACTCATAATCTCCATTCAAAATGAGGTTTCAAACTTGGTTTTTTTAGTGGATTTAGAAAATGATTATATACAAAATTAAACCCAAATTTTAAGGGAAATTCCGAACTTCGTTCGTAGCGAAATTAATTAGAATTAGGAATCAAATTAAAGACACGAATCTATGACTACCCAAAATGGCAAAATAACAAACATAGCTAAGAAGGGGAAAAGTAAAAGTAAAACCTTTTTTCTTTTCTTTTTTTCGCTTTTTGCTGTGAAAAAGTTTAACTCAAAATAGAAACAGCATACTTGGGAATCCAAGTCCGTGAATATCTAGGATTACCAAAAAACAGAGACATTATGATGTAATTAGCACAAGTTCGCATTATTTTAGTTTTCTTACGCTAAAAGAATAAAACCATGCAACAAATTCACTCACTACATGGTACTACACACTTCATGCTCAGAAAGGAAAAAAGAAATTAGTTTATATTTAGTTTCTAGCCTTTTACTGGGTATTCTCAAAAACCAAACATAAAAAAGGTAAAAAAAAAATTACCAATTTTTGGACTTGAAGACTGGATGGACTTATTATCTTGAAGAAATGCGATGGAGATTGTGAGCTCTTCATACCATTGCTGCTGCTGACTACATTTTTCCGAGGATTACTTGTCTTAGCAGCCATGAATATAACCCCGAGCTCCGACAAAAGCTACCTTAAAAAATGGACTCTTCTTCTACTTTAACATTGTTCTGGCTAAATCATAAATAGATCAGTAATAAATGCTTACCGAATACATGTTAATCTATTCCTCTTCTAGTCTTTAACATTGTTCTGGTAAATAGTAGATCACTAATAAATGTTTATCAAAAATCTTTATTAAATACGCAACATATTAATATATTATATTGTAATTAAAACCGTTTTAAAGAAAAATAGAAATAATCTTGAAAATAGAAACCCTTTTTTAGGCTTAAAAGTGGTATTGGAGGTGTTTAAATAATAATAATATGAAAGTACTTAGATTTTAATTAAAATCAGTAAAATACATTTGATTGATGATGTGATAATAAATGATTTATTAATTAATTTATTAGTATAGGATTAATAATATTATAAATAGATCATTAATAATTAATTATTTTATTATAAAATTGACACGAATAAATTAAATTAATAAATAAATAATATTTATAATATATGTAATAATAATATTTTTTTAAATATGTCAAACAATTTAACACAGATAATAAATAAATATGAGTTGGAGGTGAAAAAATTGTACACAGTTAATTAGCAGAACTATCAAACTTTATCAGGACCATTGGCTTCCATGTGCGGGCTCTCGAAAAATTTTATCTCCTCCTATTCTTGGTGCTCAAGCTTGTGTTGGAGACTTGTTGACAGTTTCTGGTAGTTGGAATATCCCACTTATTAAGTCACTTTTTTCGGATGATGAGGCTCAGCTTATTAGTTCAATACCAATCGGAGGACTGAATAATGAGGATCGGTTTGCATGGCATTTTCATAATTCTAGAAGCTATACAGTTAAATCTGGTTATTGGATTGCTCGTAAGCTTGGTAACGGTGCTTTTCTATCTGGTCCTAGTAACATCTCTTCTTGCTTCTGGTGGCGCCATATTTGGAGTTTGCATGTCCCAAATAAAATCAAGCTATTTCTCTGGCGAGCATGTTGGTCGTCCATCCCTTGTGCACATGAATTATTTCGTAGGAAAATTCTTCTTGACATACATTGTTTACTTTGTTCTTCAGGAGAGGAAACTGTGTTACATGCTTTATGGAGTTGTCATAAAATTCAAAATTTGTGGAAAAACATGGATTTCTACAATTTACTTCACGGTGGCGTGTATGACTCATTTGCATGCTTATGCCGCTGGGCTTTCTCTGTCTTAACTGATTTACAGAAAGAAAGATTTGCTATTCTTGTGTGGAGCATTTGGAACCGGCGAAATGATATTGTGCATGATTTATGCCCTTTAGATGATCAACGGCTTTTGGATGGTGTTGTTAGATTGCATGTGGAATACAAAGAGGCAAATCAAAATTTGGATGTTAGGTGCGTTGACTCTTTTTGTGTTTCATCTTGGCAGCCTCCTGTGGAAGGACGAATGAAAATCAATGTAGATGGTGCTGTTCGATCAGAGGTAGGAAAGGTTGGGGTTGGGGTTGTGATTCGGAATTCTGGTGGGCAACTGATGGCTGCTCTTGCGAAGCCTTTTCCACAGATTGGTACCCCTTTAACTATTGAACTGATGGCAATCAAAGAAGCTATTTCATTTTCTGTTGAAGCTGGTTTTTTAGGTGGAGATATTGTTACTGATTCAACAGAGGCTGTACGTTTGCTTTCTTCTCCTGGTGCTGCTCTGGATTTTAATTGCTTTCTAATAGAGGACATTAAAGCTCTGTTTTCGGTACATAGTCAGTTTACTATTTCTTATGNNNAAAAAAAAAAAAAAAAAAAAAAAAAAAAAAAAAAAAAAAAAAAGCAAAAGTTATGTAAAATAATACTATAGATTTGAAAAATTAACTATTTAAGTGAATAAAAAAACAATTAAATATTACCATATTATTTGTGACATCACTTAATAAATATTTGAAAATGCTATTTGTGTTGGATTATCAATAAAATTTACTTGCTAAATGAATTTTTAACAATTATCATTCAGGTTACTTTATTTTATTAGAATTTTATCATTAAAAAATTAAATTAAATTAAATATTTTTAATTAATATTTGTTACATAAACTGCAGTTTTATTAGTAATTATCATTAATAGTAACAAATAACATTAATTTAAATTAAAAGTTACCCCAACTAACGTATATAATACAAAATTAAATTTGCATTTTAAAAAAGATTTAGTGAAAAACATTTCAAAAATATAAATTTCAAAGAATTTTTTTGAAGAACTGATTATTGAAGATTTGCTGGAATCAAGATTCAAAGGTCAACACAATTAATTATGATGAATCAATTCCATTATTTTCTCAATCAATTATATTAAATGTAATTGATTATTTCCTTTATTACATATTCTCTATTTCGTTGAATACAAACTCTATACACCTATAAATACTGGTGTTTATTCATGTATTTGTAAGCAAACAAGACAATAATGAAATGAATTATCAAAAAAAGACAATAATGAAATGTAGCCTTTCGGGTTTTCTGTGTTGTGGATGTAGATCCATATTGACCGAATTAAATCTTCTATATTATTTTTCTCTCCTGTACGCTTGTTTCTTCATGTTTTATCATCTCATGTGTTAATATAGATCTCATGTTGTGGTAATTATATATCAGTCAGGCTATTATCAAATATATTTGATATTTGTTATGTTCAGATATAAAAATCAATGGCTATGATTAAATCATATATAAAAAAATAAGTGGATAAATACATTATTAAGTATTTTTAAAATCTGAATCACTTATCCTTTTATATATAATTTAATCTTAGTCATTGATTTTCATATCTGAACATAACAAATTTCAGGTATACCTGACAGTAACCTGACTGTTATATATATATATATATGTAGATATATTATTATAAATTTAAAAAAATATATATTCGATAATTTTCTTTGACTGGGCTTTATTTGAGATCACTAAATGGCCAGCAAAGCCCTTTTCTCAGGACACTGTTTCCCATTTAAATGCCCATTACTCTGTTTTCTTGAATAGGAAATCTTAAAGGCATATAGAGTATACTTACATATGCAAATATAAACAACCAAATTCTAAGATCAAAACCATACACCAAGTAAGACCAAAATCATCAACGTACATCCACCAAGACTAACGAGGATCTAGCAGTTTGTCTGGACACATTTGGATGGACCATATCAGTGAACAAAAATACCTTACTATGGTTATCAAGTTTGTTAATTTGATTACACTTATACAACATCTTCAAGTTTTCAAAAGTTTAAAACTAAGTTTATATTTACTTGTTCAAGCGTCTCTTTACTGGGTCTGCATATTCAGCAGCATGGTACACTGAAGCCCTCAGCAAAACACCCTTTTGCTTGATCAGCTCAAATACACAGATATCACCTTCTTTCAGTTTGTTTACATTCTTAAATGCAGCCCATCCTCCGCTTATTCTCTTAACCGAGCATATACCACTTCTGAATTTGCATTTCATTTTCCACTGCTGCCACTGCTTTCCATTAAATGCCTCAACTTTTATTAAATCTGAACAACTCCACATGTATTTCACCACAAATTCACTAGGCACGTCCTGCACAGAGTCACAAAAAAGATTACAGCTACATGCTATTTGTAATGGAACAATAACAAATAAGACCACCAAAAGAGCAAATTGTTAATGTGTGAATAGGCTCCAACTCACTGCGAAAGAGCAGGTTATATTGCGTTTCCGCAAGAGAACCAAGAAACAAGGATGTGACCGCTTGCAAGCTCTGGCAGCATGGAATGCCCTCTCAGTTTCCTTGGACATCACAGGCTTTCTTTTGCCACTATAGAGAGATTTGCTAATGATCATCAGTTCATCTTTGTCTGTCACTGACAAATCATGTCCATTTTGATTATTCACTTTGCCTCTCATATATCTTTTGGCACCATCTAATCCTACTTGTTCAGCCTGCCATTCAAATTTACAATTTTTGCTCCTTTTAGCTGCTTTGCATTTGAGAGAAGTGGCTATTTTGCCAAACTTCTTCCTTTTTCTACCAGCTTGTTGATCTGCATAGTGTTCTACAATTTCATCATCTGCAACTTCCTCCTCAACATCTTCTGAACATTGCTTGTCATTGCTTGTACCATGGCATGGATAATCAATCTCAGTGGCAGTCTTATCAAATATGCAGACATTGAATTTCGAAAACCCTTGGTATCCAAATACTAGAAAGTAGCCAGAATCTATAGAGTGGTATTCCACAAATTCTTGCCAACCATCAACAAAAAAAATTGTCCTCTCAACTTTCTTGAGACCCAATTGCCAAGAGCGACCATTGGAAACAGTGATGGTAGCAACTTCAGACAATTCATTGCCAAATTTCTTCACAAACTTAGCTGGGATTTTCTGCAACATTTCCAATGATAAAATGCAATACAGTACAGATTTACTCAAAGCCTCCATTGGAATGAGGTTTGTAAGTTGTTTCTTAAGTTTAGCTAATTTGAGAAATTAATCATATTGCAACACCAAGAACTAACCCAAAATTTAACCGAAACATTTTGTTTATCATGGCAAATAAAATCTTAATAGGCCGTAGCAAATTTACGAGTCTAACTGAAAGTTACCAACTTTGTTAGTAACGAAATAAATAAATAAATAAAAGTTATTAATTTTTTTTCTGTGGGGAAAAGATAACTTTAACAAAAAGAAAATCGTACCTTAGACTACTAAAAACAGAGACATTATGAAGTGTGCATAAAACAAACCAAAATGCCTTTAACATTTAGAGACTTCATGCTCAAAAAGGAACGAAAAGTTATTACACATTTAAGCTTCTGCTGGGTTTTCTCATAAACCAAACATAGAATTTTTATTTTTATATTTTACTTTTTTGGGTCAACAGAGAAATGAAAAAGAAAAAAGAAAAAGCTTTACCAGTTTTTGTTCTTCAAGGGTAGAGGGATATATAATCTTGAAGAAATGAGATGGAGAACCTGATCCCTGCAGAGTATTGCTGCAACCACCTACATTTTTCCGGCAATCCGATGGTTTAGCAGCCATGAATAACCCCAACTTAGAAGAAAAGCTAATCAGCTGGAGATTTTTTTTTTTTTTTTGTTCATCTATGAACCATGGTTGATTAAGTGGAATGTACTATATTAGGATTTTAAAAGATTTTTACTGTAAGAATTTAAAAGAATTTTACTTTTTAGCACAAAAACTTTTATAAAATATTTTTATAAATTTTTATAAAATTTATAAAAATATATTTAATTTTGAATGATTTTTATACACTTTACGATTTTTATAAACTTTTTTTAATGATTTTTATAAATTCTGAACGACTTTCATAGACTTTTATATTTAAAAACTTTTATATTGTTTCACATAACTATAAAATATTTATACACAATTTTATCCACTTTGATTTTAAATTTTTTTTAGTATTCTTTCATTAATTTTTAAATATAATATATAAAAATTAACAAAAATATTTATATTTATATTTTTTTTCACGTTAATAAAAATATTCATTAATTTTTCATAGTTATATACTTATATTTTTATTTCACATTAATATTTTTTTTTAAAATAAAAATATAAATGAAAATAGTCATTTAGGCCTTTTTCAAACCATTTCACAATTTTTTTGCACTTTGATATATTTATATATTAAAAAAATCAAATGTCACATTTTTATAAAATAAAATTTTTTTAAAAAAAAAGTAGTATTAATTATTAGCAAATATATAATAAAGAGGAAAAAAAATTATAACAATTTTTTTTTTCATTGTTAGATTTTGGATTACTAATAGAGAAGGAGATGAAAAGGAAGAAGAAGAGAAATGAGAAAGAAAGAGCTTTAAAATGATGTATAATATAAATTTAATTTGAGTCATTTAAAATGTCTTTAAAAGTCTTCAAAAGTTTTAGAGGAGAGTGAGAGACTTTTTATGGGCATAAAATTTCCATTTTTTATTAAAAAGTCTAGCTACAAAAGTCTTTCATTTATAAAAGTCATTGGTAAATTGAATACCTCATGACTTTATAAATTTTTAAAAAGTCTTAATTGAATATCTCATAACTTTTATAATTTTTTTTTAAGTTTTTAAAAGTCTAGATTAAATAGCCTATGACTTTATAAAAATTTTAAAAGTTTATATTGAATATACCAAGGTTTTTTAACTTCATAAAAGTCTTTTAAAATCTTGATTAAATACACCCCAGTATGTCTGGCACATTACTTCTACATGTGACTGCTATATTTTCACTTTTACAAAGCTACATTTCATATTTAAATATCCTAGATTTTTAGTTCTATCACATCTAAACTAAATAAACGCAATAATTTAATTACTTTAAATATGAGTAACCTTGTTTGAGCCATGAAAAATTATTGGCCATGTGATTAAAATGTTAGACTTAGTAGGTGGAAGAATGATTTTCGTTGGGCCAGATTGTTTTAGGAACAATGGTTTTTGTTGATCCCAAATGTATTTAGAAGAATGTGGTTTCGTTNAAAAAATATATATATATATTAATATGTAAAAAGAAACAAACGGAAAAACCAAGGCCTGTCTAGATGTAATGGCCGGTCTGTGTCACCTCCCAAGGTTGTACAAATTGTACTTCCTCAATATCCATTTTCCTCTTCTTTATTTTTTTATTTAATTTTATTTACAATGTGACCACAAAAACCTTTAAACGAAGAAACTTGTAGCCTGTTACGTATTTGATTAAGTTTTATTTCCTCCAAACTCATAAATCAATTACAAGTGCTGTGGAGATTTTTCCAATGGACTAGTAGAGTCGTTGGATTCAAAAGTAATACAAATGGCCCAAGCCATGGGTCATGCATCATAGAGGCCATCGTAAGCCCAGTTGAGTGAAAGAAAGCTTCGAGGCTAGCCTAAACGTGGGAGTGAGAGTGTCACGTCAGAGTTTCAAGGAAATCAACAAGTGGTGCCCATTTTACATCCTAAAATCTTCATCTAATTTTTTTTTTAATGTCACATGTTGTCGTCAAATGATATAGATTAAAAGCCTTTGCATCAAAACCATTCATATAATATAAGGTAGTTAAGGAAAAGAATAGATAGATTTACCAAAAAAAAAAAGAATGAAAAGAATAGATAATAAAGGGAAGAGGCAATTCTTTTGGGGAACCACGCTTCCCTTCTCTCTCTAGCTTTTTCTCTTTCTTTTACCTTTTAGGCTATAACAACTCTCATTTTCTTGATCGATTCTTCTCTTTATACTTTGGTTAATACACAATAACCAATACTTTTCTTTTTGAAATTTTTTTTTACCATATTTATTCATTGTTTTGTTGACCATTTTTTACTTTTTGTGAGCTTATAAAATGGAAAAAATAGTAAATTTATTCAAACACATCAGTGATTTAGACTTCAGAAACAGAACACTATTGACTTTATCAGTACTTTTTTCTGACTGACTTTTTAATTGTAAAAACTGTAAAGCTAACCTGTCAGCAATAGAGCTTACTGCACGAAGAGATGGGGAGCTAACAAAAAATAGAGCACAACAAGCATTACTAAAGATCTTAGAACCACGCATAGAAATCACTCACTAGCAATATGATTTTTATTACGAAGTTTTATGTTTTTAAAAATAAAATTACACTAGAATGATTCAGCAAAAAAAAAAAATTACACCAGAATGTTCTTTTACTTTTAGAAATTGTTTCAGTTAACTAATTTTTGTCCAAAATCTTAAATGTTCTTATGTCGTTCTTTTTTTTTTCTTTTTAAAAATAATATTTCTTTCTTTTATTATCATGTTTAAAAGTGGACAACAGTTTAGTTTGAATAGTTTTTAAAAAAATTTCAAACTGAATTATCTTCAACAGTTTAATTTAATTCGGTTAAACAATTTATTTTTAAAAATTATTTTTAAATATAAATGCCTCTTGTGAATTCGGACGTGCTAATTAAAAAAAAATTTAGATAAAAAAGTTATATTAAAATTGATATTAAATAGTATATAAATAAATTTAATATTATATATCAAGATATAAAATATATAATAACGATTTAATTTGAATTTGTTAAATTTGAAAACTGTTCAAACTGTAAAACGATCTCTTACATATAGTTTGACAAATTTACAAACCAAAAAAAATTATTTAGCTTTTTAAAATCCAATCAAACCAAATCAAAAATAATATTTAATTCGGTTTAGGCTCATCCTAAGTCATGTTTATTTAATTTCATTTCTAGATAAGTATTTTGAAGATTGGCTTAACAATCATATAACTATGTTCTTAATCAGTTGGTACATCTTCCAATTATATTTATTTGGACGTAAATTGGAAGTATAGCTCTTCTTTTTAGATTACAAATTGCTGTAACGATTAAAAAAGAAAAGAAAAATCCAATAATCATTACCACTCAATTTGTTTTTATCTCTCTTTTTAATCTGCTTGATCGTTGCATATTTTAGTTTCATTTAAATATTGATTCACCTCAAAACGACCAAAAAACAAAATATTGATTCACCTTTAGTTATTTGCCGTCCTAACTCCACTGTCAAATTAAGACTAGACCTAGCAAAATGTTATACGATACAATAATACGAAATGATACGATAATTTGCAGGTTTGAGTTTGCGATATCGGGTCAGATTGATATCAGTGTCACACGATAAGACACGATAAGAAAACAGATTGGAACATGTTAACATGATGGATCACGATAAAACACGATAAAAAAAATATTAATTTAATTATTTCATTATAGTTAACTTTTTACATCACTCTTTTTTTAGTTTTAGAAAACTATAAAATTCATATTTTATTTCATTGGAAAATTACAATTTTTATATCTATTTATATATTACTATTTTGTTTTAGATGCTATCTTTTTTATTATTTATATTGGATGTACAATTTCAGTTTGATTTATAATATTTTGAATATTTTTAAATTAATTTTAGTTTGTTTTATAATATTTTGAATATTTTTAAATTTATAATTGAAATGCATATTTTGTATTTTAGTCACGATAAATATTTAATATAGCTTTAATTCGTAATATTTTACATATTTTAAATTCACAGTTATTATTTATGTTGAATTTTAGTATGTTAATATATATATTTTTAAATGTTTAACATATCATTTGAATATGTATTTAAGCTTAATAGATATGAATTGATAATGATTTATCATTTGACAATATATATTAATTTAAATAAAAAAATAAAACACTCACGTACATGTCTAGGAAACACGAATAAAACACGACACGAACACAAAACGATACGAACACGGTTCAACACGAAAACTTAACGGGTTGGATTCGGATGAACAAAATTTGACACGACACGAACACAGTTCAACACGACACATTGCTAGGCCTAATTAAGACTGGATCGCAATCACTGTTTTGTTCAAATAGATATCGTAATATTACACAGCACCTTTCCCTCTCTGAGTTTATTAGGAAAATATAAATAAGATGAGATATGAAATGAAGAAGAAAATTAAAATTGAAATAAATGGAAGATACATTTCAATGGAAGGTCCATATCAGTAATTAAATAAACAACTAATATATATATAAGACCTCTTTAAACATTTCTATACGGGATCTGCATATTCAGCAGCATAGTATATTGAAACTTCAAGCAAAATATCATTCTATGCTGCTGAAGTTTCAATATATTATGCTGCTGAATACGCTGATCGAGTATAGAAATGCATAAAGAAGAGGTAATACATATATATGTTTTTATATTGGATCTGCATATTTAGCAGCATAGTATATTGAAACTTCAAGCAAAATATCATTATGCTTGTGCTTGACCAGCTCAAATACGCAGACATCACCTTCGTTCAAATTGTTGTCCTTCTCAAACTTATTCCATCCCGTAGTTATTCTCTTAACAGATTTTTTCCTCTTTTGCAAACTGCACTTCACATGCCATTTCTTTTTTCCACGCAAACTTTTCAGTTTTATGAAATCTGAACAATTCTTCAAGTATTTCGTCACAAATTCTCCAGGCACATCCTGAACACAGTTACAAAAATGCTTACACATTACTATATGTTATAATGTAACAAAGCATGAAAATAAAATAAAAGGCCAAATGAAGGGCTGTTCTATATCCCAATGTATTTGACAAATCAAATTATCTCAGTCATCAAAATGTCAAAAACCTTGGTACATATAACAAATAGTGCCCATAATTTATTCTGTTGGGCATCCAATTACATATAATCCGTGGTATATTTCGACTGCATTACATGTAATCGGGCACCACAACGCGCAATAGAAAATGATTATGGATTCAAAAGCTCACCACATAATTATAGCTTAAATTATAACTCCTCAAAAGAACCAAGAAAGAAGGATGTGTGCGCTTGCAACTTCTGGCAACATGGATTGCCCTCTCACTTTCCTTGGAAATCACAGGTTTTATTCTAGAACTAAAGAAAGATCTACATATGAACATCAATCCATCTTTATCAATTGTTCTCAAACCATGTGAGGCATGCATTTCATTTTTATTAAATATATCCACATCCCTCGATAATTCTATTTCATCTGCTTGCTCATCCAATTTACACTTTTTGCTCTCTCTAGGTAGTACTTTGCACTTCATGCAAGTACCACCACACTTGCAGAGCTTCTTCTTTGTTATACCACCCTGTTGATCTGCATAATGTTCTAAAATTTCAACATCATCATCTGCAGCTTCCTTCTTAGGCTCTAAATTATTGCTCACACCATTAATGACTGGGTAGTGAATCTCTGTACAACTTTTATCAAATATACAGACATGGAATTTTGAAAACCCTTCATATCTAAATACTAAAAAGTAGTCAGAAGCTATAGAATGGTAATCCACAAATTCTTGCCAACCATCAACGAACAAAATTCTTCCATTAGATTTCTCCAAACCCACTTGCCAAGTGCGACCATTGGGAACAGTGATGGCAGCAATTGAAGACAGTTTATTGCCAAATGCTTTGCCAAACTTTTTTGGGATTTTCTGCAAGACCCAGATTTATACTCGGTTTTCAATTTTGCTTTTATAGTAATAAAATGAAATTTACAAACACAATTATTCCAAGATCTAAAATGGGGCTACTATATGTCAAGAATTGTCACATTTAGACAGAAATTATGAAGGAAAAAAAAAGATAGTGAAATACAGAACTAATTAAAGAGGAAAAGAAAAAGTGACAACTAAAAACAGAGAAATGGTGAAGTAAGCACTGTTTCACCAAAAAAAATATAATGAAGTAAGCATTATTTCAGTAGTTCGCATTTTCAAAGTACTCTTAGCATGAAAGTATAAAGGAACAGTATCTATAACAAAAAGCCAAAACCCCTTTTACCAGTTTTCTCATAAACCAAACATAGAAATGAAAGAAAAATAAGCTCTTTTTTTACCAGTTTTTGGTCGTTAAGTGTAGAGGGAAGTATTATCTTGAAGAAATGCACCGGAAGTGAATCTGAACCCCGTTGATGATTGCTGAGTATAGGAGCAGCCATAGAAACCAAGCTCAAAACTTTAGCCTCCAAGAAATTCTGAAAGAAATGGTGGGAAAAAAATGTACTGAAGAAAGCAAAAGCCTGGCTGTCTGGACCACCTTCTGCATAAAAGTGTATAATAAGGACAAGACAAAGAATCCTATCTTAGGTTTCACGTGGTATTTGTAATTTTTCCATTTGATTATCATTATTATTTTATTTATTTTAGAAAGTTGTGACCTGTATTCAAGGATGAAAATATCGGTATCGACGGAAATATCAAAGGTTCAAAATACGGAAATATCGACAAAATATCGATATCGATAAAAAAACGAAAGAAATGATGGAAATTTATAGAAAAATATGGAAATTTTTGATGAAACTTCAGGATATGCTTATTTATTAGATNATCAGAAAATATATTGAAATGAACAGGACAAAAAAATTGAAATTTTATTTTATTAAATTGGTGGAAAAATGGAGTAGAAAGTACATTTTCATGGATTGTATGCTAGTATTGTTTAGAAAAACGTTTTTCTTTTTCCGGTTAGTTTTATTTATTTGTTTGTTTATTTATTTATTTTTTGAAATTGGAGTGGAGAATTTCATCACTCTCTCAAGAACTTGAATAAGAAAAAATCTGAGCTTTGTCTCCATTTGAGAACCAAACATGTATGTTGCCTAAGAGGTATAGATTGGAAAACAAAATTCATGATCATTTTAAGGATTTTTCACTTACATTTCATGCTACCAAAATCCTCATGCTCAGCAATTTGTTCCAAAAATTCATTCTGGGCAGAGAAGACTCCAAAAATGCTAGGTGGACCTGAACAAGTTGATAAATATCTTCAAATATTAAGTACTTTAATAAATTCTAACAACTCAGACACAATATAAACTTACAAGCTCAATAGCCATAGACCATCAAAATACCTCCATCAGTATGTACAAATTTCATATGGTTACTTGAAGACCCATTTAAGTGGGCCATATAAGTTATAAGTTTAGCTAAGTGTAGAGATTGAAACCAACTTTACTAATCCGATGCATAACAGATTGAAACTTTAAGCACAGTATCATTTTCCTTTAACATCTTGTAAAACAAAGCTAAAATGGAAATCTAAAAACAAGAGGGTGATCTTATATTCAAAAGAAATCAGTTATGAAAAGTAAATACTTCATTACCCAAAAAGAAGAAGGAAATACAGTGCAATAAAGGTCACAACTTTCGGAAAAAAATAAAATAATAATGATAATAAAATGGAAAAACGACAAATACCACGGGAAAACCTAAGATAGATTCCGCTGTCGCTGTCCTTATTATACACTTTTATGCAGAAGGTGGCCCAGACAGCTTGGCTTTTGCTTGCTTCAGTACATTTTTTCCCTCCATTTTTTTCAGAATTTTTTAGAGGTTAAAGCTTCGAGCTTGATTTCCATGGCTGCTCCAATACTCACAATCATCAATGTGGTTCAGATTCTCTTCCATTGCATTTCTTCAACATAATACTTCCATCTACACCAAAAACTGGTAAAAAATAGCTTATTTTTCTTTCATTTCTATGTTTGATTTATGAGAAAACTGGTAAAAGGGGTTTTGGCTTTTTGTTATAGATACTGTATCTTTATACTTTTATGCTAAGAGTACCTTGAAAAAGCGAACTACTGAAATAATGCTTGATTCATTATTATTTTTTGGGTGAAACAGTGCTTACTTCAACATGTTTCTGTTTTAAGTAGTCAGTTTTTCTTTTCGTTTTTAATTAGTTCTGTATTTTACAATCTTTTTATGTTGAAGAAATGCATTGGAAGAGAATCTGAACCACATTGATGTTGCTAGGTATTGGAGCAGCCATGGAAATCAAGCTCAAAGCTTTAATCTCCAAGAAATTTTGAAAGAAATGGTGGGAAAAAATGTACTGAAGAAAGCAAAAGCCTGGCTGTCTGGGCCACCTTCTGCATAAAGTATTTGTCGTTTTTCCATTTTATTATCATTATTATTTTATTTATTTTCGAAAGTTGCAACCTGTATTGCACTGTATTTTTTTTTTTTTTTTTGGGTAATGAAGTATTTACTTTTCATAACTGATGACTTCTTTTCAATATAAGATCACCATCACTATCTTCAATTGTGATTGTGTGGGAAATGATAAATAAGAATAGGTTAACAAAAAGAAAAAAAAAAGAAAAATAAATCAAAGAAGATATTGAAATGAACAGAACAAAAAAATTGAAATTTTATTTTATTAAATTGGTGGAAAAATGGAGTAGAAAGTGCATTTCCATGGTTTGTATGCCAGTAATGTCTGGAAAAACGTTATTCTTTTTTCAGTTTATTTATTTATTTATTTTTTGAAACTGGATAGGAAAATTTCATCACTCTCTCGAAGAGCTTGGATAAGAAAAAATCTGAGTTTTGTCTCCTTTTGAGAACCAAACATGTATGTTGTTTAAGAGGTACAGATTGGAAAACAAAATTCATGATCATTTTAAGGATTTTTCACTTACATTTCATGCCTACCAAAATCCTCATGCTCAGCAATTTGTTCCAAAAATTCATTTTCATACCTCAAAATGCTAGGTGGACCTCAACAAGTTGATAAATATCTTCAAATATTAAGTACTTTAATAAATTCTAACAACTCAGACACAGTATAAACTTACAAGTTCGATTGCCATTGACCATCAAAATACCTCCACCAGTATGTACAAGTTTCATATGGTTACTTCAAGACTCATTTAAGTGGGCCATATATATTAAAAAAAAAACAACAGATTTAGCTAATCTAACTTTACTAATCCGATGCATAACAGATTGAACTTTAAGCACAATATAATTTTCCTTGAACATCTTGAAAAACAAAGCTACAATGGAAATCTAAAAACAAAAGGGTGAAAAGCTAGCCTACATAATCCAAAGACACAGTAGTTTCTCTTCTGGTGAAAAGTCAGAGTAATGACTTCTCTTTTTCATATCAGAGTAGTTTCTGATATGAAAAAAAAAAGCATTACATTTTATGATGGGATATTTAAGAAGAGAGAAAATTGAAAACTGGTTCTTGTCCACTAATCCCAAAAACAAGCTTATTGACATGACTATTCTCAATCCACAGTCTAGTGCTTTGCTTCTACTTTCAATTTTCAAGCAAAACATTACTACTACTCATTTTTGGTCTACTTCTATCTACTATCTATGCATGGAAAGTGAAGCCAGCGAGCAATGACAAGAACTAAATTTTCTCGGTTTCGTTTTCTGGCAGACAACCCAAGGAATTGGTACGCCTGGAAGTTTTTCTGGCCAATTGCTCCTATAATCCTTGTACCTCACAGTTTTCAGCTTTTTCAATTTGTTAAAGTTATTATATTTTATTCCAGTGTTCTAGTTTTTTCTTTTGCTAACAGTTTGACTTTTAAGATATTTTTCTCCATTAATTTTTTCAAGTTTCTCATGTTACAATGAAATAAGTAGAAGAGTTTAAAAAAACAATTCGATTTGGGAAATTATCCTCATACAATATTTGATTAATTTAATAGCTAGTGTCAAATATACATACTATTAAGCCAACAAAACAATATGATAGTGATTTCTCACTTACATTTCATACTATAAACTTTGATGCTCGGCAATTTCATTTACAGGTTCATTTTGAACAGTAAAGAAGGGCATCAAAAAGTAGATCACAGAATGTTAATTAGCTGAATCAAAATAAATTGACAAACATCTTAAAATGTACACGAAAAGCTTAAATCACTTGAAACAATTCAGATGCAAAGTAGAAACCTAAACTGATCTTTCTAAACCATACATTAGTAAGTTAATAATCCATCAATATTAACAAAGTTCATATGCCTATTCCAAGACCCAATTGGGTCGGCCATATCAGTAAACAAAAACACTCAAAATAAAGAAAAAAAAAGATTCAAATATCTAGCTTACTAGTCCTTTTGTCACAGAGTTTAAACTAAGCTTATATTGTTACTCTGCATGGTATATTGAAACTTTCAGCAGAGTATCCTTTCGCTTGATCAGCTCAAAAACACATACATCACCTTCGTTCAAATCGTTGTCCCTCATAAATCCACTCCATCCCTTAGATAGTCTCATCTTGTTCAAACTAAGACATTTCATACTGCAACTAACATGCCACTGTTTGCCATTAGACGCCTCAAGTGTTATAACTTCTGAACAGCTCTGCATGTACTTCATCACAAATTCCGTAGGCACATGCTGCAGAAATTAAGTTTAAGCAAAAAAAAGCATATATAAAGACAGATTTATAATGACACAAGAAAAACAGCAAGAAATTCAAAGCATACAGGCTCACCAAATACTTGGTATTTTTATGCATGTAAACAATGAAATAAGGACGTGTAAATTTGCAACTTCTGGCAGCTTGTATTGCCCTCTTACTTTGCATAGACATTTTAAATCTAGAGAGACGTCTACTAGCAATCATCTGTTTATCTTTAGGCTTTGAAATTTCATCATCATCATCATCATCATCATCATCACTACCATCATCATCATCATCACCACCACCACCACCAGCATCATCATCATCATCATCATCATCATCATGAACATCAACATCTTCTGAAGACTTCTTATCAAAATGAGGCTTCACATCGTTGCTTGAAGCAATCCATGGGTAATCAATCTCAGTAGCAGTTTTATCAAATATACAGACATGGAATTTTAAAAACCCATCGTATCTAAATACTAA
Source organism: Ochetophila trinervis (assembly GCA_003254975.1). Taxonomy (NCBI): domain Eukaryota; kingdom Viridiplantae; phylum Streptophyta; class Magnoliopsida; order Rosales; family Rhamnaceae; genus Ochetophila; species Ochetophila trinervis. The sequence continues at coordinate 19,463 of QANX01001329.1, forward strand.
TACGTAGCCTGAAACTATAGAGTGATATTCCACAAATTCCTGCCAACCATCAACAAACAAGATTCTTCCCTCTGTTTTCTGCAAACCCAGTTGCCAAGTGCGACCATTAGGAACTGTGATGGTAGCAGCAATTGCAGACAGTTCATCGCCAAACTTTTTACCAAACATTCTTGGGAGTTTCTGCAAGACCCAGACTTAAGTTTCAGTTTCTAAACAGGAAGAACACATATCTTTTTCTTCTTTTTTTCTTTTTTTTTTAACAAGATGTAAAAGAGTACTTGGGAAAAAAAAAAGATTACTTTCAACAAACACAAAGGCATAAAAAGATTACTTCCAACAAACACAAAGGCATATTTGTAAATCTTCCATATAACCAAACACAAAATGAAGGGGAAAAAAACAAAAAAAGATAAATAAATAAATAAATAAAAAGTTTTCTTTACCAATTTTTGGTCGTGAAGGGTGGAGGGAAGTATTATCTTGAAAAAATGTGCTGAAGCAGAATCCGACCCCTGCATTCTGATACTGCTTCGTCCAATATTTTCCCAACTACGCTTTCGTTTAGCAGCCATTGAAAAGTTGAAACCACAAAGCTTCAAGGAAATCCAAAAACAAAGAGAGGGTATTTAAACCATAATGTTACAGACTTTACCGTGGCAGGAGATAACCAGAAGTTGGTGTAAAAGGACAACTTAAAAATTGGTACATTCTTAATTAGGTTGACAGAAAAATAAAACCCTTAAAAAGCCCAATATATAAAAATAAAATTAATTATGGAGAAAATTCATAAAAATAAATCAATATATAAAAACATTAATTTTTTAAAATTAACAATAATATGGAGTTTTTTATTTATTTAAATATTCAATAATATGGAGTTTTTTTTTTTTTTGATGAATCATATAATATGGAGTTATAATACCATATTAAATCACATATAAATGGGTTATATGATATCTAGACAAATAATTGGGTCATGTACAGCTAGCCTATTCAGAAAGACTAACTCCGAAAGCTAAGTCTGACTAATAATCTTTGACCAAAAAAAAGTCTGACTAATAATCCAAAAGATTTCTACCAAAAAAAGAAAACAGAAAAAAAAAAAAGACTAATAATCCAAAAGAAGTATTATCCGCGTGATTCTTCAATCCACGTCTACTGCTGCTTTGAAGTTCGAACGACTAGGGCATGTTAGACATAATTTTTTTGATTTTTGATTTTTGATTATTTTGATTTAAGCTTTAAACGGTTCTATGAAATTGATTAAACACTTTTAAAAATTATTTTTAAAAATTATTTCTAACTTTTCAGAATTATGCTAAATAAAGTCTATTTTCAATTTCATGCCAACTATCAGTCTATATGTGCATGGAAAGTGAGCCAACGACGACAATCGGACGAACGGCTCGTCCAACTCGTCGTCCGTTTTCCAACCGAACCTCGTAATCCAATTTCCAAGACATAAAACATGCCAAGTGCCAACAAAAAGTTAATTTATTTTTTTTGGATAAAAGTTATTTCTTTATGTTAATATTTCTTCTAGCATTCTGGTTTTTTTTTTTTTTTTCGAATAATGTTGACGACACATCAAAGTGTTAAATCAAATTTATTTATTAAAATAATATGAGATGATTTTAATAGTTGATAAAAAAAATATACTTTAAATTAAAAAAAAAAAAAACCCAAATCATGCCACATTATTTAAAAAATAATCAAAATTGGTATTTTTTTTTCCTTGATCTTTTGAGTGTACAACTTTAGCCACCATCTTGAGACTATATTCATTTAATTTTTAATTTTTTTTCCGTCACAATAAAATCATTACACGAGTCTAAAAGAAATAATTTGACTTGTGAAACAACTGATTAAAAAGGAGATAAAATTCAATATTTAATGGTTTTGTACTCCGACAGAAAATCTCAAGAAAACTTTTTGCTACATTTGATTAATTCAGCAGTTAGTGCCAAAACATATATACGTATACAGCCAACAAAACAAGGCTAATTATAATCAACTAGACGAGGAACCAAAAGGAAAAAAAAAAAAAAAAAGGATTATAATATAAGTGTGATTTATCCACAGGAAACAAGATCATTGAAGACCATAAACAAGCAGAGCTCCGACTCCACCAATACCAGCCAGCAGACCAATAATGACCCCAATCGGAGGCAATCCTCCACCAATTGCTTTTCCAGTGTTCACATCGTATCTTGCAAACCTCTTTTTGGGTGCTTGACACTGAGGGCATACATAGCCATCCGGCTGCATAAACAAACACCAAGACACAAAATTCCTCAATCATTTTGTCAAAGTTTAGAATTTAACTTGTAATATTTTCCATTTTGCATAAGTTTTGTGAGAGGTGGACTGAGCTTAGATTGTATACTATAACAACTCACTCCACGTGTGGGTGGGAGAACACAAACATAAACTCAAAACGTGAAAGAAGAAATAATTTCATATTAAACCACAACCCAGCATTATTGTTTTCATAAGTTTATTAAACCACAACTAAGCACTATTGTTCTCGTAAGTTTGAACTTGTGAGAAGTGAACTAAACTTGAATTATATACTTTAACAGCCCCCTTCACGTGTGGGTGGGAGAACACAGACTTACGACCAACGCATGAAAGATGAAACAATTTTGAAACTAGTCAGCGCCACTGTTCAATGTAAACTACATATAAGCTTTTCATTATGTACCTGCTCATCAAAAGATTTCGGCAATGTGTAAATGAATCCACAGTCAAGGCATATGTGTGTAGCTCTAGCCTGCCAAGATGGTTGATTATTTGGATTTAGAAAAAACAAAATGATATTGCATTCGGAAACCACTTTTAAAGCTTATAATTCCATATTCATGCTTGCCTTTTGAGCCTCACTTAGTTTCCTTCCAAACCGGGGAGGAGCCGGTCGTTTTGGTAGTCGTTTAACATCTACAGCAGCACCTCTGCAGAAAAAAATTTGCTAACCGATCATCATACAAAGATTTTTCAAATAATTGGACACAGATGGCATTGCTTTGATCAAATTGTCTTGATGAAACTATGATTATTTATGCTTGGGTTTTGTGAAAATAAACTTTGAATTCTAACTGATAAGACACTATCTATGAACAAAGGCAGAGTATGCAGTCAATGTAAACTCTTTCAGCTAAAACTAATGTCTACTTCATGCCTCAGCATGTCTTAATTATGATATTAGAGAAAGGCATTGAAGAATGAAAAGAAAACAAACAAAAGAGAGAGAACCTGCTAACAACAAAGTAGATAGAGTCTGGCTTTGCTTGGATAGCAGTTTTTGTAAATCCCAGTTTGTCTGCTGGCCATAATTCATCCCCAAAGAAGCTGCTAGTATAGAGGACTTGGTCCCCTGACTTTAGTCCTGCCTTTGCTGCATTTCCACCTCCATCAACAGCCTAAACCAAAAGCAAAGCTGCCAACCATCACATATAATCACAAAATTTGGTTTGCAACACACACATATATATATATATATATATATATATATAATGGTTCAGGATAATCAAAAACTAATAACATTCTGTTTATAAGCTGTCTACTCCTCCCCCAGAGGCACATGACATGGAGCAATAAATGAGCCCCTTGAGGGATTTTAAGAGACCATTTCGGAGACAATCCAATCCAATCCTATCTCTCTTTTGCTGCAGCAACAACTCCCACCTAGCAATGTACTAATTTGACACTTAAAAGGCAATAATTTCTCTCAAAAGAATCCTTAATTGCAAAAGATACTAACAAAAACACACCAAAATGTTCTTCTTTTTTCTTTCTTTTTCCATTGTGCGCAATAGAAGGTGCAGCTTCCCATTGAGGGATTTTAAGAGACCATTTTGGAAAAAATCCATATCCAATTTCTCTTTTGCTGCAGCAACAACTCCCATCTACCAATCTAGTAATTTGACACTTTAAAGGCAATAAACTCTCTCAGAAGAATCGCTAATTGCAAAAGATACTAACAAAGGTACACCAGAAAGTTGTTTTTTTTTTTTCTTTCTTTTCCATTGTGCACAATAGAAGGTGCAGCTTAAGATAGAAAAACATAGGTAGCATAGAACTTACAGTGATGACAACACCACCACCAGGCTTTTGACCCAAAGTGAGGCCTAATGGCTTGTCAACCTCAGCTTCAATGGTCTTTGAAGCCCCAGCAGTTCTGGCTGTGATATTTAACCTTCTAACGGTGGTGAAACCGCTCCTATTCTGGGCAATAAAGGAATCTGAGAAACCCCTTTTCGCGTCTTGAAGTGACAGCCCTTGGAAGGTAGTTTTCTATAGAGAAACAGAGAGATTAAAGACTTCTTTTTTCTTTATTGGGTCAGTGGAAAATACAAAATCGGTTACTTCTGGAGAAGGTGAAATAATGGTGAATCGACATTCATACCTGGCACTGCGAGGATGGCAATGGCTTTGGGTGGAGGAGTGGAGAAGTGTTGATGGAGTGGTACTGCCTGTTGAAGGCAGCAGAGCAAGATGAAGATGGACCAGCAGCAACCACAGCTGATGACATTTTTGATACCAAAGAAACTCAACCAGAGAGAGAGAGAGGGGCAGTGAAGATTGTGGCTTTTGGAGGTGTGGACAGGATTGCATGAACTTTTGTTTGGCATCGGAAGATGGATTCGCACAGTGCCACGCCATCTCTTTTACGGCCAGCCACAAATTATGTATGAACTACATTTCCCTTTTTGAGAGCTTAAAAATGTAATGTATAATTGTACACAATTATTTATTTATTTATTTAATATTGCAGATTTTTAAATTATATGACGATTTATATTTTTTTTTACTTTGACTTTCAAATTTATATTTTTGTGTCATCGTAATTTTTTTTTTTTAAATTTCTATCAATTTGAACTGTTAAAATGCATTTGCAATTTTTTTTTTCATGTCGATTTGGCTACTTTCGTCTTAAATTTATTTTTTACATTTTGATTTTCAAACAAATATTTCATTCAAATAAGCTTATACATGAAGTTTATACTGATACCTCTCTCAATCTTATTCTTTCTCCTCCATGCAAGCTTATTCTTTTATTTTTTTTCTTTGGTTTTATTTGCTGATATAAGAAAAAAATTGATAAAAATAGTTTTGATTTTTGAAAAAAAATATGTTAAATATTAAATATGTGTTGGAAGTGAAGTTTGAATAACTAAATGGTAGAAAAAAATGACGAGGAATTAAAAAATCCATGGATGGTTACATATTAAGCTTGGATATTCGTATTCAGATGAAATGTTGCTAAATTAATGCATGAGTGACGTCAAAAACGTTAATATGAAACGAATTGTATCAAAAAATATGGTTGTATGAGAAAGATTAGGCCGGATATGGATATGGGTTGTGCGATTCGTTTTCTCTGAAACAAGACGATCCGTGAACCCATTCCAAACTTAAAGATAACTGAAAACGACGTTGTGTCATGGATTCCATGGAAATGACGGTGTTTTATTTTTAATGATTTTTAAAACTAAATACCAGAAATTATAATGACGTTCTTTTATGCAATCAACCATCTAAATTCACTACCATTTGGTTATTAAAGCTTAATTTCCAACACATATTAAATATTTTATAATTTTTTTTTTAAAATCAAATCTTTTTGATCAATTTTTTTTTTCTTGTATATGCAAATGAAGCTAAAGAAATAAAGAAAAAGAATAAGCTTGCATAGAGGAGAGAGTATGTGAAGTTGAGTAAAGTGTCAGCGTAAACCTCATGTGTAAACTTTTCTGAGTGAAATATTTATTTGAAAATCAAAGTGTAAAAAAAAAATTAAGAAGAAAGTATAAGTCTCGATATAGTTTAGATACCTATAATATTTAAAAAAAATTACAATTTTACCCTTAAAACGGACTTCACATACATTGTACGTGCATTTTAACGGCTCAAATAAATGGAAGATGAGTTTGAAGATCAAAGTGATTTTTTTTTTTTAAAACGAATATGTAAATCGCAATATAGTTTAGAGACCTTAAGTGATATTAAACCTTTCATCTAATACCTATAATATGATAGAAAAGCCACAGCAGTTCATATTTCCAACAAAAAAAAAAAAATAATGACAGTTTAAAGAACTATATCACCTCTGGATTCAAGTGTTTGAGGAATTGGTCATCCATTCCTTGCAACGAAAAAAAAAAAAAAACTAGTTTCCAACCCCAATCATGTTTTTCATATTGGAGATTGGAATGTTTTCTTAAAAAATAATGCTTCGTTGATGAACTGTTTTGAAAAGATTATGAACTCCAAATATTGAGTTTTGAGTTTTATTTATTTATTTTACAAGAAAAAAAAAAAAAATTTAGGCCTTGTGGTTATAAAAGGGCCTAATATGAGCCTCATGATTATTAGACCAGGTAGTTTAGCCCAATTCTTCTAATTTTGAGCTTCAATAGACCTCCATGCTTCGATAAGCCCATAACTAGTTAATAAAGTTGGTCAATGGACTTGTGAAGTATAATCTTGATTATTACCCAAAAAAATAAAAAAATAAAGGGAAAAGTTAACAGGAAAAAATAGGTGGATTTATATAATCGGGGGAAAAACTCAAAGTGAAACAACTCAAAACAATTATATTAAAAAAAAAAAATTATATATTATGGACAAAAATTATATATTATAAATAAAAATTACATATTATAAAAAAATATATATATAATATAAAAAAAATTATATATTATATAATATAAAAAAATTAAATATAATAAAAAAAATTTATATATAAAATCTCTGTTGAATTTTAAAATTTTTAAGGAGCTCACTCAAGTGAATAGTATAATTGGAGGAAAACATGAATTTTTTATGAAAAATTTATCGGGCTCTCCTCCTCCGGCCTTTTGCTCTCAGGTCTCTCCCTCAACTCTAGCTCTCAGAGTTTAATTCAATGGAGCTCCAATGGCAGATTGGAGATCAAGCAAACATCGACTTTCAATACCTAATCGTGGTTCATCTGAGAGCATCTTGAACTGAAATTGAAATTCCTCTCCAACCCTCTCTTTCTCACATCTCTCCCTAATCGTGGTTCATTAGAGAGCACCTTCAAAAGTCTTTTCTCTTTCCACTGTGATTTTTTTCCCAATTTACTTTTCTCGAAGAGATTTGTATAAATTAAACTAAGGAAAAATTTTGTATTTTTTTTCCTCCAAATTCTTCTTCTTCTTTTTGTCCTAGTTTTCTTCCTCAAGCATTTTTTTAGATTCAAATGAAGCCTTTAACAATTATTTTTTCAAAAAATAAAATAAAAATATATATCATTAAAAATCGAATATAAAATATTTTAAAAAAAAAAGTTTATTAATATGGAATTGGGTTATCACGTTTCAGTCTTAAATGCTTATTGAAGAATTTCTTATAAGATAAAATAAATCTAATAAAAATTAAAACTGAATCCAAGAAATCTCACATGCTACTACAGAATAGTCGGTTCAAAATATATATATATATATATATATATATAAATTACACCGTGATTCATGAATATCTTATAAAAACTTCTCATTCCAATAACTTATGAATTTATAATTGTTAAAAATTAAAATGTATTAGATTCTAGTCTCATCACACGTGACAACCATTAGGAGGTATGAACCATGAGGTTTCCTTTATTATAAAATAGTAAAATAAAAAATTCCTAGATTCTAATCACATTACCCATCGCAGCCAATAGTTGTATGAACTATGAACCATGAGGTTTCCTTTACTCTAAAATAGTACAATTAGGCATCATTAAAACTTAATAGTGGACAGTCGATGCGATTCATGTAAAGTGTACTAGCATATTACTATTATTTTCCTATTTCAATGAAATTATTATTATTATTATTAAACTACAATTTTCTACTGGCTTATATGACCAGTCCAATTGGTGAACAAAATAATAATGATCTTCCAATTGAGTGTGATATTATATAAATATTTGTTATTTAGTCTTTAGTCAATAACTCATGGCTATGGTTTTCAATAATTTTAATTTTTCTAAAAAGAGAAACTCCGTAACATGGACTTGTGTACTGTTTTTATTAATATGGGATGGGATGTGGGAATCCAACTTATTCAACTAAATTATTTATTTATTTTTATTTAATTAATATTCCAATAAGACTTTTTTTAAAAAAAATTTATACTTACTTTTCTCTTTTTAATTTTAGTCTAAGGTCTAAATTGGATAACCGAATATAAAAAAATATCTTGATTTACCTTTTTCATTTTGTTTTATTTTTTCCTTAGATTTGAAGTTGCAAAAAATAAGCAAATATTCGTCTAATTTAGCATAAAAGGTGCCAGCTTAGATACTAAACAAAATCAAAACGGTCAAAGGAACCGAACACTGAACAGTAAAATTGTAAAGAGAGCCTCTCAACTATCGAGGGGACAAAACGGTCAATTTGCACAAGCGGTGAGCTTTGTATGACCGACCGTCATCTAACAACTTTTTAATTTTAATGTTAATTTCAGTCTTTCTGATTTGGTTTAATTTAATTTTAGTCCTTGTAGTTTCTGACATTGCATCTATGGTCCTTATTTTAAACCGAATTTTAAATGTGGATGCTTAGTTACTATTATACCCTTAATGTTGTAACCAAATCTTAAATATTACTCTCACTTATTAAATTAATAAATGTATAATGCAATTTTAACATGAAAATGTCACCAAATATTTTATAATTTTTTATTACAAAGCTAGTGGACCATGTCCAAATTCATCCACTTTTTTATATTATTTTTTAAAACGAGTTTTCTAGAAAATCCAAATAATTAAATTCAAACTACGTACCACTTTTTCATTTTTTCTAATTATAGTATTACACCTATTTTATTCTGAGTTAAATTTAAAATTGATAACTCTTGCATTTTCATTTGGCAACGTTGTAAATTTTCATTTGGAAAAAAGTAAAAAAATTAATAATTATCATTAATTCAAATAAATTTACTCAAATTAACTCGGTTACTTGAGATTGAAGTTTACGTCTCAATTAATAAATTTTGTTTTTGGTGTGTTTTCTCACTGGATGAATTTGGACATGGTCCACTAGCTTTGTAATAAAAAATTATAAAATATTTGGTGACATTTTCATGTTAAAATTGCATTATACATTTATTAATTTAATAAATAAGAGCAATGTTTAAGATTTGGTTACAACATTAAAGGTATAATAGTAACTAACCATGCCACATCAGCTGAAGTTAAAATTTGGTTTAAAATAAAGACCATAGATGCAATGTCAAAAACTACAAAGACTAAAATTGAATTAAGCCAAACCAGAAGGACTGCAGTTGAAATTAACCCTTAATTTTATTAACAGAAAAAAAAAATATAATTTTTATAAAGAATTAACCAAAATAAAAATAAAAATCAACTTCTTATAACGCCGTTTCTTAATTTTCAACGGACACGAGAATATTCCATCCTAAATACTCAGACGGCATCGTTTTGTTCTAGTAAAGAGTACCGGTGGAGGTGTTAGGTGGAACGAGGAAGCGAGTGTCTTGGGCGGGTAAAGGCAGGCACAACTAAACACTCACCATTCCCTCCACTTCCCTCCTCTATATAAGCAACGATTTCTCAGAGAAAATAAAAAATCGAACTCAGTCCCTTGCCAAGCTATTGTTGAGCTCTCTCTGCTGTTTAACTGCTGCTCAGTCTCAATTGTATGGCCACCAATTCGAGTAGCCGAGGGATCGCGAACTTGGGGAAGCGAGTCGTCAACCAGATCTGGACCCGCGATCCGACTCACCGATCTTCTGTCTCTTCCCCTGCTCTGACTATTAGGTATATCACTTTGAATCATGCTGGTTTTCTGGAATTAATAGTTCAAATTTCTGAGCTATTGTTTATGTTTAGGGTCGATTAGAATTCAGATATGGAGTTTCCGTGTTCATGATTTTTGAGCTTATTGTTCGTATTTTTTTTATAGAATATTATAATTACTGCAACTAATCATCGCTCGCTTTGTCACTTCCTATTGTTTGGATAAGGGTAAAAATAAAATTCCTTTGTATAGATAAATTCCGACGACGGTGATGATTTGAAGAAAAGAAAAGAAAAGGAATTTTTGTTTTAAAAAGGATAAAATAATTAGTTACGTACGTCTTCAACAATGTTTTTTGTACTTTTCCTTTTGAGACGATTTTGTCTGATATTTTGCTGGGCTTCCGACGATTTTCTTTCGAGTACTGTGTGATATTCTTTGCAATCTTTTTTCCTGCCACCTGTTTTGAAGGGCCTGGAACTTTAGATTCTTTTCCTTTTAGCCGACTTCATTTTCATGAAATTTTCAAATAAAAAAATGGTATTTTTATTAGTATTTTAAAGAGCATCCCACCGTACTGTACTACTTTTGGGTAGGTTATGGATAAGGACGGATTTAAATTGCCTTTATTGGACAGGTCTCCACCGATATGCCTTTAACGACTAATCTCTCTGCCCTTTGTACCATATATTATATTTTATAAAGACCGAAATTTGATACTACAAGCCATTTCAAGTGCCTGACAACAAAATTATTAGCAAAATTAGTGGCCTTTTATATGGAAAACTCTTATCTTACTTAGATAGTTTATTAAGTGTGAATGGAGGAAATTGTGTGTAATGGGTAATTAAAAGTTCGGTTGTACTGCCTCTTCGGACTCAAAATTGAGGAAGTATAACCGTGTTAATTATTGTTGAAATTCAGTTCATTTAACTATCGCTTGGGTTCTGCACCTCGACTATTTTCCAGTTTTGTAAAAAAATAAGACTTGCGAAGGGGTTTAGTTATTAAATATATTCCACGTGCGAGTCATATCTACCTTTTAATGGTATATAAGTGCCATATGTGGGGCATCTCAATGCCTAAAAAATCTACAACTCCTTTCAATATTGGTAGAATTTAGGGCTAGATGATCTGCCATGCTTTTGAATAGGGATAAAGGAAATCTTTTGTTTCAGGCTTGTAGTTATGTGGCATTATAAGCTGTCTCATATTTCCATGGTGCATTAAATGTTATGTATATGTTTATTTTGCCCTTTCCTTGTATGATTCAGAGCATTGAAATTAAACATGTTATATAAGTAGTATGGATAGTTTTAAAAAAATTGTTTTCCAACCGTAACATAAAATAAATATGAAGCTGATGGTTAAACATTTCCAGGTGAATAAAATATCTAAAATGAATATGATGTTTAGGTATTGCGGATGTGAAATTTTAAAAAAAATTGTGAGACATTTTAAAAGTTTTTTAAAAATCACTTTTTATTTATTAAAATGTCAATTTTTACATTTTATTTTTTGCGAATAGCACTATTAATTTTTTTTTAATATTTGACTGTACTTGGATAATATTAATTTTTTATGCTACGTGTGGAGTAATTTATATTCAACACTAGCGGGACTCTTATGTATAACTTGATCCCTGCGTTGCCTATTTTCTCGGTATGGGATTGAGTCGCTGGGCTCTGTGTGTCTTCCTGTCAATTTTCTCGACGTGGTATATATGAAATTGCTATGAAAAGAAATATTACTTTTTTGCATTATACTTCCAACTTTTCATCTCCAGGTGTACCGTGAAGGTTTCGTATATATGTTTTTTGCTACGAGAATGTTCCTTGCTTATTCTTAAATCTTAAGCTGTGTTTTTGTTTTTGTTTTTTGTGGTCAACACTTAGCCCCAAAATAAATACTTACATTTCTTTTTTTAAAATGAAGCTTTATATACGTAGCAGTACCTGTTGTTACCCCCCCCCCCCCNCCCCCCCCCCCCCCAAAAAAAAGTACTTTTTCTGGCACCAAAATAAATACTTACATTTTTTTAATAAAGCTTTATATAATTGGATCTATCATACAATGTCGTCTAAAAGAGCTATTCTGCGACTCTGGATTTTTAACCCTTATATAACCAGCATTTTTTTTTTTTTTTGACCCCTTGGGATATTTTTTTTTCTCCTGTTTTTGGATAAATGCATGAAGATCAACTTGTGGTAGCCCCTTGTTATCCTAAACTTAGTGTCAGTAAACGGTTGGGTATAACAAAATTAGAGATAATGATGCTTATATGTGGACAAGCAGTCAAATTGTCATGTGACATGAGCTTATGGACGTTTGTCGGGTTTCAGATCACTGTAACGTCATTGAATACATACCAAGCGTGGAAATTGCGTAACTTAGTATTTATTATCCTTACCTTGATGTGTTACATAACATTTATTTTGAAAAGAAAAGAGATGTTAGGTCGGTTCTAGTCTTTATCTTATTGATCACCCATCAAGTTATGGTGGGCACGAGGCACTTTGAATATTGTTGATGGGTGACACTTTAGCCCTCTCTGGTTGGCACCTATCCGTCTTTACGCTTTGGTAAAAAAGATTAAAAAAAGAAAAGAAAAAGATAATCTGATTGTGTTTTATATATGCCCAACCTGCGGGGGAAGAAGGTATCAGATACAGGGTGGTGGGACATGTTTATCGTTTCGAAAGCTGAGTAAGATGCCTTGTTGTTGTTAGGTAATTGAACTATGATATACCCTTCCCTTTTGTAGTATTTAGGAAGAAGGTTAAGTGGGTCGTCCTTATTTTTAATTAATGATGGCTTAATTACAACGTTTAAATTACTATAATGTCCTCCATATTTTGTCAAGTGCTTCACAATTTCCTACCGGTTTTGTCTGTCTTTTAAGGGCCACAGTTAGTTGTCTTGGAAGCCAAGCCTCCTAATATGTGAAACAGTTGTTCGTTGCCTACTAAAGATCATTGAACTACTAGCTTTTATTGTTGTCTACATTATGTAATTGTTGAGCTCATGGTTAATTAATTAACAAGTTCATATTGCTGCATTTTAGCAGGGGTCTTCACAACTCAGCGTACGACAAGAACCCTGATGAGCAAATTCGACCAAGTGTGGTACCGGATGAACTGATCCAGCCTCAATCGGATAAGTACTGGGCACCACATCCCAAAACTGGGGTATTTGGGCCTGCGACCGAGAACACCTCGGCCGCAGGTGGGGAGCACACGTTGCCTGGGAATGGTGGTGAGGACTCCGTGCTGGAGCAGAAAGCTTGGTTCCGCCTTACCAGTATAGAGGACTTGGAGAAGCCTCACCACAACTAAGGCAAGCATCGAGCTGAAGTGCCTAAAAGTCTGTTCTTATATAACATATATAGGTTGGGTTTGCAGAGTTTATTAAGAACGATTGAAGAACCATATTTGATATTAAATAAAATAAATTTGGTGTACTGTAGCCTATTTTAGCACTTGGTGCAGTGGGGAAGTTGGGGGTTGAATGTGATATATGCAACTTTTCTAGGCAGTTATGAAGCCAGCTATGTATTTAATGGTTGTGGACTACATGTATTTCAAGGTATCTTGGTATGAAATACTCTGTTATACTTGTGAAAACGCTTCTGTTTATCTCTTTTTGACCCTGTGTTCATCTTTAATCGACCCTAAATGGTAATAAAGTACTTCCCATTGACAAATTGTAAACTTTATCAGTCCAACAGCATGGGGTATTTTCATAAATGAGGGCATTTTAGTAGACCATGAAAGATCATGGCATGCATAGGGTTCCAAGTGAAGATTGACTTCTAGGATAGAATTGGGCCATCTAGCTTAATGCTTGTTGCTTTAGACACTATTTAGTGTATAGCTTAAAAGCTAGTTGCGTTCTTTTTTTTTTTTTTTTTCTTACCCAAAGCTAGTTGCGTTCTTATAATGATTATATCATGGGATAAATACATTTTAGTATATTGTAGTTTGATAAAATTATACATTAAATTTTTAAATTTTCAATGTATCACATTAAAAGTCTGTTTGTTGTCGCATTCAATTTTTATTTTTGATTTATTTTTTTGCTTAAAGGAAAAAAATGAAAAACAACAATTATTTTTTAAAATTTTTTCTTTTTATGAAAAAAAATTATTATTTTTGGTAATCATTTTTTGTGTTTTTTATTTTTATTAATTTTTTGCATTTTTTTAAAACTTTACAAATAAATTTAAACAAATTCATATTCGATTAATGTTGAACATCGAATCTTGGTCATATTCGATTAATATCCCAATCCTGATCGAGTAGTCTCGAGTTCCGGTCCAATTTGGGCGGTCTCAGGTTCCGACCCGACCAGACAGTCTTAGGTTCGGGCCTGACCCGGTAATCCCGGGTTCGAACTCGACCGTGCGGTCCCGAGTTCCGGCACCGATATGGCAGTCCCAGATTCCACTTGACTGGGCGATCCCGGGTTCTTGCTCGACAGTGCAGTCCTGGGTTCCGGCACCGACTAGGCAATCCTAGGTTTTGGCATCGACCTGGCAGTCCCAGGTTCTGGCCCAATTGGTCGATCATGGGTTCTAGCCCGACCGGACAGTCCAGGGTTCCGGCACCAAGCAGGCTATCCCAGGTACTGGCCCACACCCGACAATCCTGAATTCCGACCCCGACTAGACTATCTCAGATTCCAGCTCTGATCTGGCGGTCCCAGGTACCGGCCTAGACCGGGCGGTCCCGATCTTTGGCCTCAATTGGGCAGTCTCTGCCACATTTGGACAGTGCCAGTATTGACGGTCTCAGGTTCAAGCATTGTTTGAGTTTTCTTGTATCTTGGTATTATCAAAGAACAAAAAAATAAAATAAAAAAATAATGAAAACTGAAAATGACTTTTTAACATTTAAAAAAAAAAAAAAGTGAAAATGGTTTTTGTTTTAAAAAAAATGAAAAATGGTTATCAAACGCATTTTTGTTTTTAGGTTTTTTAAAAAATAAATGAAAAATGTTTATAAAAAACATTTTCATTTTTGGTTTTCAAAAATAAAAACCAATAAAAAATTAATGAGTTATCAAACGGCACCTAAACTTTTAATTTACATTTTATGCTGCATTAGACTTTCAAATGTATCACATTGAGCTTTCAATTTATATTATGTCACATTAAGTTTTCAATTTTTAAGTGTGCCATATTAGTCTTCCAATTTATATTTTTATGTCATAATAGAGATATAGAATGATATTTTAATGTGGTCCAATTTATTGTGGTATAAAATATAAATTGAAATTTGAAGATTTAATGTGACATAAAATATAAATTGAAAGTTTAATATGATACACTTGAAACTTAAAAATTTAATGTTACATAAAATATAAATTAGATGTTTAATGTGTTGAAACTTGAATGTCTAATATTCAATTTTATCAAACTATAGAGTACTAAAGTGCATTTATCTTTTATGTCATTGAAATTCAAAGAGACGAGATCATTTTGTAAGAAATGTGCAATTAGATGGAACGATTTCTCATTTTTATAAGATGATTTCTCCTCATTCCATAATTATATTTTATTGTTATTTTTATTTATTTATTAAGAAATACACATATATGTATCGATTGATTTAAAAGTATAATTGGGTTATCAATTTAATAGGATGCTGTGCTTCTTGTCATATTATATATCAAATTCGTCTGCCAAACGTTACGAGTTTGAAAGATACATATACATAAGACACTCCTAATCAAATCCAATATGAAAATGAGTTAGTTTCCTCTTTATTTAAGTACAATTTAATTTATTTGGTTTAAAAAATATCATTAATTTCTTATCAATTTTCAAAAATATTCTTTTTGTTTCAATTTCCAAAAATATTCTTTTTGGTTTCAATTTCCGTCTAGCTAAGCAAAATAAGAAAGGGTGAAAAGAACAACAAATGGAAGATGAAAAGTAAAGT
Organism: Ochetophila trinervis; assembly: GCA_003254975.1. Taxonomy (NCBI): domain Eukaryota; kingdom Viridiplantae; phylum Streptophyta; class Magnoliopsida; order Rosales; family Rhamnaceae; genus Ochetophila; species Ochetophila trinervis. The sequence goes on from QANX01001329.1 coordinate 35,178, forward strand.
TACAAAGTTTGTATGCAATTTTGTATTTTTAATTTATTCTAATTAATAAAATTAAAAGCTTATTTACATCAATGCTTATTAATTTTTGTCATTTGTGATAAAATACCTTTCAACTTTTAAAATTAATAGCTAGACTCTCTATTACATTGAAATTGTTCTTCGGTGTCTCATTCCGTTTGTACCGTTTGAATTTGTCATGTGACCTACACTGTCTTGTAAACATTTTAAAAGAAAGAAAGGATGGTCATTCTGTTTTTTTCTCTCTTGCCACTCTCTCTAAGTTCTCTTCCCCGATTCTCTTACAAAACCCATTAACACGAACTCTTTTGTCCACAGAAAATTATTTTGAAAGGAGAGGGAAATTTGGGGTAAAAAACACAATTCAAAAAACACAATCCACAGAAAACCGTCTCTTCTCTCCAAATTCTAGTCTTGTGTTTGTTGATTTTGCAACCCAAAAGCAGAGAAAATGCTTTATGAGAATCAAAAGAACATGTTTTTTTTTTTCCTTTTCTGTTTGGTTGCTTTGGTAAAAGAACTGTTGCTTTAAACAGATTTTGAAGCTTTCATGAATGGCGGGTCTTTCATGTTGATGTTTCTGGTAAAGCTGGGTTGGGTCTAAATGTTACACTGCCAGAACATGTTTTGATGCAGAGTAGCTTCAATTGGCTCTGTAACTCGTTACATAATCGCAAAGTAGCTTCTTAATTCCATATATATAGTTGGTCCTTGGGGTAATTTACCTCCTCATCAAAATCAGTTCTGACGAAGTGAAAATTAAAGAGCCAACAAGATTAGAAAAAAGACCAAGACAAATAAACTATAGTCGTGCATAAATGGCATTTGACCTTTAATTGTATATTCACAGTTAATTATAATAAATAATTAAGCAGCTCAATTAATATTCTAACCATGGAGACATTACTGTATGATATGTTATAGTGAAGCTAATTATTAACCATTGCGGGACTAATTATTTAAACTTGTTGCGCACATTGTGGACCGTGGTTAGCATGTAGGAAACAGCTTAATTGGGCGCTGGCACGGTACCCAGTCTTACAGTAAACTTCAAAGCTCTTGCAGTTGTTTCGGGAGAGACTGTAGACTCCGAAACCGTTGGTCTGAAGCATGACCATGGCACGCTCGATGACCTTCTCTGGTGGGTCATAGTAGATGACGTGGCAAGTTCCTGGTCGTTTCAATTTAATCTCCACCCCTAGATACAATTAAACACAAATTCAAAATTTTTTTTTATAATGCTGTAAAATGGCTTAAGTAAAAAAAAAAAAAAAAAAAAAATCATAACAAAAATAATAAATTCACATCCAAAATCCAACAAATCATTCGAGATATATCTCAGAGTCCAATTTTGAGCTGTTTGACTTTTTTTAAGTCCCTACATCTAAGTTGGAAGACCAAAACGAACCAGGGCTGCTTTTCTTGTACAGTAACAATGATCGCATGCAACTTTTCCAAAAAGGCTGCTGAGAAAGAATTGTCCCACCATTTTAAGCACTACCAACAACTAGGCAACCTAGTTTCTACCAAAAAAAAACTAGGCAACCTAGCTTCTATGTACTTGCTGCCCAAGCATATAAGAAATGCTTATTACCAAAAAAATATATAAGAAATGCTAAACTATTCTAGAACACCAAATCAGTATTGATATCCTACAATCCATGTCACTAACAAGTATATAGTTTTTTATTATTATTGAGCTCTAAAATAGTACTCCCCAGAAACGCATCTTTATAATGATAAACGCCCATCATCTCAAATTAGCCAGTGCCAAGCGTTGAAGACATATACCCTTGGGTAATTTACCTCCTCATCAAAATCAGTTCTGATGAAGTGAAAATTAAAGAGCCAAAAAGATTACCAAAAAAACCAAGTCAAATATACTATAGACGTGCATTAATGGCATTTGATCATTTGTATATGTTAAAGATAAAATATAAAAGCTATATATATGATTTATTTTTTATCAGTTTAAATTTTTAAGATCAATAATGATTCAACATGATATTAAAGCATTTAAAAAAAATTCAAAAGAAGCTAAGCTGAATATCTACATGTAAAAATTCAAATAGTTCTAAATATGAAAAAAGAATATTAAAGATAAAATATAAAAAATATATAACTCACATTTTATCAATTTTTTATTCTTTTTAAAATTGAACAGTGTATATTTACAGTAATATTCTAACCATAGAGACTTACTGTCTGATATGTTATCCTGAAGCTAATTATTAACCATTGCGGACTAATTATTTAAACTTGTTAAGCAGATCGTGGGCCATGGGTAGCATGTAGGAATCAGCTTGGGCGCTGGCACGGTTCCCAGTCTTACAGTAAACAGCAAAGCTCTCGCAGTTGTTTCGGGAGAGACTGTAGACTCCGAAACCGTTGGTCTGAAGCATGACCATGGAACGCTCGATAGCCTTCTCTGGTGGGTCACAGTAGATGACGTGGCAAGTTCCTGGTATTTTCAATTGGCGATGGAGTTTCGAAACCCGGTACTCGCATCGATGGAGGCTGTGGCCTTTGAGGAAGCAGTCCAGGCAGGTTTCCACAACTCCTCGCAGCTTGTTCGGCTCGAAACCACATTTCTCGCAGCAATATTCAGTTGCGTTCAATTTGGAATTGGGTTTCAATATTCAATTGAACAGAATCTGTAAATATTTATAATGCCCCTGACACTCTTTTTTTTTTACCAATTTTTTAAAATATTTAAAAAAATTATTTTTTATTCTTCCAAAAAAATTTATTTATCCTAAAATAAAAAAATTTTATCATGAAAAAATATAGGATTAAATAAATTTTCATGATAATTTTTTTAGCAATTTAGGATAAAAAAATATCATGATGAAAAATATATAGAATAAAAAATTCATGATAATTTTTTTTAGCAATTTATGATGAAATAAAAAGTTTTTGATAAAAAGAAAATTAGATGATTTTTTATTTTTATTTTTGAAAATTGACAAAAAAATGTAAATTAGAAGTTTAATGTGTTACATTTGAAATTTGAGAGCCTAATGTGACATATAATATAAATTAAAAGCTTAATATGATATACTTGAAACTAATATGATATACTTGAAATTTGAAGGTCTAATGTGACATAAAATGTAAATTAGAAATTTAATGTGTTATATTTAAAACTTGAAAGTCTAATATGCAAATTTATCAAACTACAAAATATTAAAGTGTATTTATTATTTATTATAAATTAATATGTATTAAATAAAAGTAATAGTATTAATTACATTAATTTTGTTAATTTTCTAGCTGTAAATATGATCCGCTGGCTGGAGTTGGCTCTTCTTGATCCTGTTCGAAATCAATTTCGCCTTATACATTAAATATAGCGAAATATTGAATTATTCAGAATTCAGAATTTTTTGTTTTGTTTTGTTTTTTTTTTTTTGAGACAGAGCAAGCTAAAGATAATATATATAGGAGGGCTGCGTTGGCATATCATGCATGTAGAAAAAGTCTTTAACACAATCATCGATTTGCACCGGGTCATGACGTAGTCCATTTACGACCCGACGACGTCCTCCGTACCGAGTCAGCTACTGTATCTGGACCACCCAATGTGTCAAATTATAATTTTTTTTTGCTTTTGGCTGATAGTGTCAAATTGGAAATATACAATAGTTTCATCCACACGCCTCGACCTTCTTAACACGAAAGCCTCCGTCAAATGAGAAAAAAATTCCAACTACTACTTCCTGGAGGACGAGGCTACTCAATACTGTGCATATTATTATGGGTCATGTGTAATTGCTTTCTACATGTAACGCCAATAAAAAGTCTTAGAGGTATAAAATATTGCACATGGCATAAAATAATATGCAAAAGTACGGAATAGCTTCCTCCTCCAGAAGTATTTGAATTTTTTTCATCAAATGGGTAATTGCTTAGAAATTAAAAACACCAAAACAGATTTAAAAAATATATATACACACACTAGCATAGTCTTTAAATTATTTAGTTGAGTATCACTTTAATTTCTTTCATATATAACACCTTCAAATTTTTCTTTTTGGCTACAAAATTGTGGTTTGCAACAGGAGTTTTGCTATTTGGGTGATGGTTACCAATAGAATATGCTGCTATATTGACTCGGCTGAAATCTACCATGCTCAATTATAATGAGTTGTAATTTATTTATTTTTTAGAAAAAAAAAAAGAAAAAAAGAAAAACTTAGTAAGTAAAGTTGTACATTTTTAAATTTTATTTGAACTTTTTATATGTATTGCTCTCTTTCGTTTAAAATTTCAATAATACATTAAAAGTACACGCCAATATATCTAGACCAATATTTAAAACTATGTTTACATAATGAGGTTATTTTTCTTTTCTTTTTTACATACAGACATTTTTAAATATATATTTAAAAGACTCGAAATTTTCAAAGAAGACCCAAAAGTCAAAATGAAATCCAAAAGTCAAAATGAAATGGCTTTAATTTGGGGTTGTCTTTGTTCAAACGAAATGGCATGTTTAACATTGTTTCTGATAAGCTTAAAGCTCAAAAGTTGCTATTAGAAGTAGGGGTGGACAAAGCCTATTGAACTGCACTGGCCAGTTCGGTTTCGATACACTGTCTGTCTAAGGCCGGTTCAGTTCGGTGGTAGTTACAAAAAAATTGAAAAAACCAGTTCGTTTTGTGATTTGGCTGAATTTTCAGCCAAGCCGGACCGAATCGAACTAGTTTTATATAAATTTTCAGCCGAGCCGCAATTTATTAAAGCTTTTTTGCAAAGATGTCATTTGGACTATTGAGATTGTGCATTTTGCTTTCTGTATTATTAAATTTGCAACAATGCGTCCCACATAATGTAGAAAAACCGGCACCAACATCCAAATCATTAGTTCTGCAAATCGAATCTGTTAAATGTCACATGCCATTAAGTGATTTTGTATTTTCACAGTTTTGAAAGATAAAATTGTCTGAAAAAATAAAAAAATAAAAAAAGAAATTTTTTTAATTATTTTCTCAATTTAATCATACAATATTCTTACATTTTGAATCACACAGCAAAATATAACATGAAAAAGCACAAATTTTCTCTTAAAATTTAAAAAAAAAATTAATCAAATTGTTTTTATTTATTTACTGTTCATCACAAAAAAATTAATCAAAATTACTAAAAAAACACGAATTACTGTTCATCAAAATTACTATATAGTTGCCCCTTGGGGTAATTTACCTCCTCATCAAAATCAGTTTTAAAAAAAAAAAAGAGCGAATTATATGTGGGGTACCCGAATTATATCGGATGTTACACTTAAGTACCCGAACTTTTTTTCGTTGCAAACATGTATCCGAACTAACAATTTTGATCATTTTTGTCCAATTTTCTCTGTCAAAATCACGTTCAGAACGCGTGTGGAGCAAACTCAGGGGCAATAAATAATTTAAGCACTGATATTCTAACCATGGAGACATTACTGTTTGATATGTTATCGTCAAGCTAATTATTAACCATTGCGGGACTAATTATTTAAACTTGTTAAGCACATCGCGGGCCATGGGTAGCATGTAGGAATCAGCTTGGGCGCTGTCACGGTTCCCAGTCTTACAGTAAACAGCAAAGCTCTCGCAGTTATTTCGGGAGAGACTGTAGTCTCCGAAACCGTTGTTCCGAAGCATGTCCACGGCACGCTCGATGACCTTCTCTGGTGGGTCACAGAGGGGGACGTGGCAAGTTCCTGGTCTTTTCAATTTGCGATGGACTTTCGAAACCCCGTATTCGCATCGATACAGGCTGTGGTCTTTGAGGAAGCAGTCCAGGCAGGTTTCCACAACTCCTCGCTGCTTGTTCGGCTCGAAACCGCATTTCTCGCAGCAATAATCACTTGCGCCGTTGAATTTAGAATTGAGTTTCCATGTCTTCTCTTCTGTTCTTGTGAAGTGGATCACTCTGTCCATCTTCTCTCCCATATATATTCCTGAATGTATATTGAATCATAAATTAATACGTTGTTAAATAAAAATAATAGTATTAATTACATTAATTTTGTTAAGTTTTCAAAGTGGGTGATTACCGTGGTGGGAGTATGCATGGACATCTCTGTAGCTGTAAATATGATCCGCTGGTTGGAGTTGGCTCTTTTTGATCTTGTTGGAAAACAATTTCGGCGTATACATTAAATATAGCCAAATATTGTATTATTCAGAATTCAGATTTTTTCTTTTTCTTTTTGAGAAAGAGCAAGCTAAAGGCCAAAGCTAATATATATATATATATATATATAGGAGGGCCGCATTTGCATATCATGCATGTAGAAAAAGTCTTAGCACCCATCGATTTGTACCGGGTGATGACCTATTCCATGTACGACTGGACGACTTCCTCCGCACCGAGTCAGCTACTGGATCTGGACCACTCAATACTCCTCCGTATCATTTTGGGTCATGTGCAATTGCTTTCTACTCCAGAAGTTTTTTTTTCATCAAATGGGTAGTAGCTTAGAAATTACCAACATCAAAACTGATTTATAATATATCTATACACACACACAATTACCAACATCAAAACTGATTTATAATATATCTATACACACACACTAGCATAGTCAAAAGAAAAAAAAAATAGTCTTTAAATTATTTAGTTGAGTATCACTTTAATTTCTTTAATATATAACACCTTCAAATTTTTCTTTTTGGCTACCAAATTGTGGTTTGCATCAGGAGTTTTGCTATTTGGGTGATGTTTACCAATAAAATATGCTGCTATATTGACTCGGCTGAAATCTACCATGTTCAATTATAAAGAGCTGTAATATTTAAAAAATAGAAAAAAATAAAAAATCACTTAGTAACTAAAGTTGTACATTAATGAATTTTAAATTTTATTTGAACTTTGGCCTAAATGCACTTTATTACATTCTAAAATTGAATTTATTCACATAGGATTTCTATAATTAATTTGTACAATTGATACTCTCTAAATTGAAAAATGTTGCACTTTTGTCCAATTTAGATTTAATCTAGGTCCAATTTAATTAAAATTGACAAATTCTGTTAATTTAGAAGTTAGATGCATAACACGTGGCTTTCAAAATTAACTACTTCATTTTTTATTGTACCAAAAATTAAAAAATATGAAGAAAAAAATTTGAAATCCATTTATGGTTTTTCTTTCTCTTTTATTTATTTATTTATTTCTTTTTTAGTTTTTGGCACAATTAAAAATGAAAAAACTAATTTTGAAAGTAACTTGTTATGAACGTGATCTCTAAATTGACGGAATTTATCAGTTTTAACTAAATTAAACCTAAATTGGATAAAAATGTAAAGTTTTTTAATTTAAAAGGTATCAATTGCAATTGTAGAGATTCTTAAGTGAACAAATTCAATTTTAAAAGGTACAAAAATGAATTTAAGCCTTAAACTTTTTATATGTATTACTCTCTATCTTTTAAAATTTCAATAATACATTAAAAGTAAACGCCAATATAACTAGACCCATATTCAAAACTATGTTTACATAATGATGTTCTTTTTCTTTTTTCCCTTTTTTTCTTTTTTGAAAATACAAATGTTTTTAAATATATATTTAAAAGACTTTTAATTTATGTTCCTTCTTAGAAACTATCTCAAATAAAACCCAAAAGTCAAAACAAAATGGCTTTAATTTGGGTTTATCTTTGTTCAAACCATTATTGAGCCAGTTTAACATAACTTCTGATAAGCCATGAAACTTTGAAAGATCAAAAATTACTGCTGGGAGTACTTTGATAATTTTTAAAAGTGCTTTGAAGAGCAATTACCTTGCTATACACAAATGAACTCAGCCTAAACCTTTTCTTCTTCATCTCGTTGATTATTGACCAAGTATATCCTCCAACCTCCCGGCATTGACAAAGTAATCCAGCAGAATCTCATTTGTTTCTCTATTCCTCTGAATGTCCAGATCATCTGTTACCCTCAAAACTCTAACTCCAACCCCTAACAGGCCTTTCTTCAAAAACCCTCTAAGCAAAACATTGTACAACTTGATTCTTGGCACAAACCCAAAAAAGTTCATTTCTTGAAACAAGCAATGAGCCTCCAAAGTCCTTCCAACACTACCAAGAGCTTCAATCAAATGAGCATAAGAGATGGAGCTTGGGTGGAAGCCCAAGGCCTCCATTCGAGCAAGAAGAAGCATAGCCTTATCAATCTCTCCTTGTCTACAATAATCGCGAATCATATGGTTGAATGAATTACCTGAGCGTTCCTCTCCATCTCTAGGAGCAGTTGGGTTCCTTGTGGTAGAGCTCTCATTGTCCATTGCTAAAACATCAAGTCCATTTGTAACCTTGTTATGCCTCAAACGGCTCAAGGAACCAAGGGCTGTGCATTTCATATGGCGATTCTGGCTACTTGGAGAGAAAGAAGAAAACCCACCAACAGAAAATGGCGAAAGCGGATTGCTACCCAATATGGATTGGACATCCATGCCACTGACAGGTAACAGAGACTCACAGATTCCTACCCACAAATGGCGTCTCTAATCTTAATTACATATGCCAATCATCTCAAATTACCAAAGCACTCAACCCCATTTTTCCACTATTTTATAAGCATATTAAAATAAAATAATAATTAGTAATATAACAAAAAATAAAACATACTATAAATATTTTATCTATTTTCCCATTTCAATTTCATTCCGGGCACCACAAACACAAAGCCATTTTGTTACCAAAAAAATAAATATTTTATCTATTTTTCCAGGAACCACAAACAGAGAGTCATTCCTTTACCAAAATAACAAAAACAAAACAAAGCCATTATCCCCCAAAAAAAATCCAGTTTTAATTATTTAAATTTCATTCCGAAAAATGGGTTGACAATCGTGAGCCGTTATAAAGGGTAACAATAATTACAAGATCATGTGCCGTTTTTATTTTGGGCCGAATTAGGTCTACTATTTAGTTATATGGGCCAATTTAGGCACATTGTTTCATTTTAACAGGCCTAGACCAACTAAACTTCGACCCGATAACCAAAACATTCCATTCTTCTGCGAAGAGAAACCCTGCTTTCACCATTTTACTCAGCGGCGAAGGCAAGTGACACTTGTAAGTTTTCTCTGGCATTGTCTCTCTCTCTCTTTAAAAGTTCCATTTTTCTTTTTCGTTTTTTTTTCTTTTTTTTTTTTCTATTTTCTGAGCTTCCAAACAGTTGCAATTTTCTAAAACTTTCAATTTTTTTTTTTCTTTTTATCTACCAAAAGGAAGTGTTCTGTACCGGCTGAATCTAAACNAAAAAAAAAAAAAAAAAAAAAAAAAAAATTTAGTTCGTCTTAGTTTTTGTCTCCCATTTCACTTGATGGTTTAATTCGATTAGAAGCAGTTCTTAGAATGTAGGGTCTTGTTGCTCCATATGATGTGCATATTTTGTTAGCTTGGCTGTTGGTTTTTATTTGTCATGTTGGTTGTTATTCTGTTTGGTTTTCCGGAATAGCAAGTGAAAGTAAGAAGGGTCAGAAATGTTTATTTATTTGTTAATTCTATTTACTTTAAACATGAGTTTTTCACTTTTTGGATTGCATAATGGAAATTAGTCCTTGAGTAATCTTAGGTAATATGTTTAATTAGTTAGTCCTTTAGTAACATTTCTTTGTATTGTGACAAGTTACATTAGGTGTCCATTATGATATGGCATTAATATTAGCAAAGAATTGAAAGTAGTCTCTTCCATGATTTATAGGGTAAGCAATGGTNGTAAGAAGGGTCAGAAAAGTTTATTTATTTACTTTAAACATGAGTTTCTCACTTTTTGGATTGTATAATGGAAATTAGTCCTTGAGTAATCTTAGGTAATATGTTTAATTAGTTAGTCCTTTAGTAACATTTCTTTGTATTGTGACAAGTTACATTAGGTGTCCATTATGATATGGCATTAATATTAGCAAAGAATTGAAAGTAGTCTCTTCCATGATTTATAGGGTAAGCAATGGTGAAGCACAACAATCTTATCCTTAATGGTCACTTCAAGAAGCATTGGCAGAATTATGTCAAGACTTGGTTCAGTCAACCGGCCCGGAAAACCAGAAGAAGAACTGTTCAGTGACCCTAAGTTGTAAGATTTTGTCTTTTGATAGACTTGCACAATGCTCAGAACACTCACTGAGCAATTTGGGTTACTTTTAAATTGTAATGTTTTCTTACTTTTGAAACTGGTACCAGCTCGGCAGAAAAAGGCTGTGAAGATGTTTCCCCGACCCACTGCTGGTCCTCTCCGGCCAGTTGTTCATGGACAGACATTGAAGTATAACATGAAAGTCAGGGCTGGAAGGGGCTTTAGCCTGGAAGAGTTGAAGGTGGGTGGGGACCGTGGGGTGACTTCTAATATGATTGTAGTTGTCTTTCTTTTAAATATTGTTGATTGTTGCAATGACTAGTGGTATTAATTTATCTGCTAGTAATGGTTTTCTTCACTTATTGATAACTAGGCTGCCGGTGTTCCAAAGAAGCTTGCACGGACAATTGGTATAGCAGTTGATCATTGCAGGAGAAATCGATCTTTGGAAGGTCTTCAAACTAATGTTCAGAGGCTCAAAACTTATCAGGCTAAATTAGTTGTCTTCCCAAGAAGTGCTCGCAAATTCAAGATATGTACTAAATAGTAGAAAATTATACTACTTGCTTGTGTGCATGATACACATTTTTACTCATTTTGCTTCAGGCTGGAGATTCTGCTCTGGAGGAACTAGCCAATGCCACCCAAGTCCAGGGACCATACTTGCCTATAGTGCTCGAGAAGCCACCCGTTGAGCTTGTGAAGGTTACTGATGAGTTGAAATCATTCAA
>QANX01001330.1:0-34916 GCA_003254975.1 Ochetophila trinervis
ACATTTTTTTAATAACCAAGAAGATGACAATGCCAGAAGAAAAAAAATATAAATGCCAGAAAAAATATATATAGTTTTTTAATAAATAAAAAGTAAGAGAATTAAAATTAAGAAGACACGCTTATCAGTCTTTGCCATTCATGAGCTGCCACACGTAATGAAACATTTGAGAATCGTTTATTTGATAGAATTAGATAGGATTAGGACTTAGATGTGTTATAATATTATTTGAGAACTGACTTTTTATACACTGCAAGTCTGCAACTGCCGGAAACAACATATAAATTACGTATTCATAAAAAAAACAAATATATAAATAACGTGAAAACAACAGCCGCCAGCCGAGTCTTGCGAGACGTGCCGTACTGAACTTAATAAAATAATAATTAGATCTAGTAAAATATTATAGAACATAATAATATTATATGATACGATATGATAATTTATTAATTTTGATTTGTAATATGGATTGAAATCAGTGTTACTAAGACATAATAAAACAATATTAATTTAATTATTTATTTATAATTAACTTTTTATACTATTTTACTTTTTTAGAAAAATATGAAATTTATATTTTATTTAATTAAAAAATGATAATTTTTATATTTTTTTATATATTAATATTTTATTTTAGATTTTATTTTTTTTATATTGGATATACAATTTTAATTTGGTTTATAATATTTTAAATATTTTTAAATTAACATTTGTAATGTATATTTCTTTTATTAGCCCGATAAATATTTAATATAACTTTAATTTGTAATATTTTATATATTTTAAATTCACAATTATAAAATTTTGTTGAATTTTAGTATGCTAATATTTTTTTTAAATGTTTAGCATATAATTTGAATATGTATTAATTTAAGTTAAAAAATAAAACAAATATATTTAGGCCTAATATACACAAATTAAACACGACACGAATACAAAACAATACAGCACGAATACAGTTCAACACAAATATTTACCAAATTAGATTTAAATGAAAAATATTTGACATGGCTACGATACAAATACGATTCAACACACACTTTTTCAGACTTAATAATAACCAACCACAGCAAAGTAAAGGCAAGATAAATTTGAAATGGGCTGGCAGGTTCGCTAAAGCCCAATTGAATGAATGATTTAGTTGGCTTGCAAATCTCTGCATCCTAAGCACCCATTCATCTTGGCCCACGACCACCCAAATGAGAAAGTGTTTTTTTCTATACCATATTTTTCATATTGTATGTTAAAAGTCTTGATAGTTAACAATTTATTTCAAATAAAAAAACACAATTTATTAAAATATACACCGAATTTCATACATATATTTTTATGCAAAAAGCAAAGTTTTAATTAGGACCCGCTAGGGAAAAAAAAAAAAAAAAAAAAGAAAAAAAGTTAAGTTGTGGAGTGAGCGCCGATTTCGCTTTCGGCCTTATGGAAAAAAAGAAAAAGAAAGATATGAATGTCAACTATCCATTTTGGCTTGATAGCAAATAAACATAATTGCAATTTACCAATAAAATAAAATAAAATAAAATAAAAATAAACATGATTGCAAAAGCAAAATATAATTGCAATTGGAAAATGTAAATAGGAATGATAAGGGGATAACACGCAACGCATGCGGTTAAAAAAAAAAACAGTAATTATGCAGAAAGCCAGAGACAGTAGTAAGTAAAGAAGTAGGAGGCTATTCATCATAAAAAAAGAAGTAGAAGGCTCCGTTTCACGGCAGCGCATGCAAATTGCAAAAGCAAAGACAGCCACCGCTGGGGTGGCTTGGATGCACACGCAAGACGCATGCACGTGGTGGTGTCGGGTAAATCTGACATTTTCTTTTTTATGTTTCCACTTTTTTCAAAGTTACCGCCACGCACAAATCGATGGCCTCCAACCCCACGCGCATGCTTTAGCGTTACTTTACCCCATTATGATCTTTAACACACTCTCTAAGCAAAAAACAAAAAAAAACACACTCACCATCGCCTTGGGCCCTTGGGATTTCAATATGTTTTCCTTTTTATCAACAACTTCCGTCAGAAGAATCACCGCAATGTAGAAAATCATGTTCACTATCTGCCAATCATCATAAAATTTTAATCACAAAACGTCAAATCAAGGTAAAACCAAATAATGCAATGCAATGCTATATTATTTTATTATACAAAATTAATAACCTTATTTGATCACCATTGCATTATGATAAAATATTTTTTTCCTGGTAAGCCATTCGATTATTTTGGTATATATATCCTACAGAAAAACTTAAAATTTGTACCCACCCAACAAAATTAAAAAAAATAAAAAAAAATAGAAACTTAGCGTATTTTAGAAGTCAAATGAATGTGTAAACAATATCACCAGTCAACGGTTCTGCAGGGTAAAAGCGTGAAACCCCAAACATCGGTGTGCAGCCAACGTTGGACTATGAAGACTTTCCCATCTTTACGCGCCGTTCGTCGCGTGCAATGCTAGTCCCCTCCAAAACCTGAAATTCCGGAGCCAGTAGCAGAGCAGAGCAGAGGACCGAGGGGTAGGCACCCCACCTTATGAAATGATGATTCGACGAGATTGATGAAGTCTTTGACCCACGACACGTCACCCTCCATTAGTCGGACTCCACGTTACAATCTTATTATATTCCGTCATACGATTTCCTCCTCCCCTGTGCACTGTTCCATCCCACTGGCCCATCAATCAAAATCGAGCCGTCGACCTCGCTTGTATTTTGAGATTAGCTTCTTACAAGGAAGGTTTGGCTTCCAAGCTGAAAAAAGATCAGCACCGTTAAAAAAGCCCCATCAAGGTGGTCCCACACCTCTGTGTGAAAAATCAGAGCGGGAATCACCAAACTGTGCAAACTTTGATGTTATGGAGTTATTACGCTTCACATCCTTTTCTTTTCTGTATATCGACCATTCCTCTTCGACCACAAAGACATGGGCCTCTGATTATCTGACTCGCCCTCCGACACACTGAAAGCAAAAAAAGAAAAAGATAAATCACAAATACATAAAAGTAGAAAAAAATAAAAATAAAAAAAATACATTCTCCATTATTATCTTCTCGGACCAAACTCTATTTCAACCCACAGACAGAGCCACTCTCTCGAACAGAGTAAGAAAGCCCAGATTCGCCATCGAAATGGAAGAGAGGCCCGAGACGGAGCTTATATCGATCCCGGCGTCTCCACGCGGAGTGTCAACGCCGGAGATACAGACGCCGTCGGGACAGAGATCGCCGAGACCGACGTCTAAGGATGCGAAGTCATCGACGGCGTGGACTCCGACGTCGTTTATATCGCCTCGGTTCCTGAGTCCAATAGGAACGCCCATGAAGAGGGTGCTCATCAACATGAAGGGCTACTTGGAAGAGGTGGGCCACCTCACGAAGCTTAACCCTCAAGACGCATGGCTTCCCATCACTGAGTCCCGCAACGGGAATGCTCACTACGCTGCCTTTCACAACCTCAATGCTGGTGTTGGCTTCCAGGCTCTGGTTCTTCCTGTTGCTTTTGCTTTTCTGGGCTGGTTCGTTTTTCTCACAAATATTTTAGTTCTGGGTGAAAAACAAATTTTTTTTTCTTCTCTTATGCCTTTGTTGATAAAACATTCAAACTGGTCTGCTTGCTTCTTTTGCTTCATTTTTCAATAGGGTTATTAGATAGCCATTGCCATTTGAAGTCGAGGTCTTCGTTTCTCTTAACAAAGTACTGACCTCGCTCTGCCTGAGTGCCTATTTATGATTGCATTTTTTTCCCCTTTTAAATCTTTTCGTTTGAGCTGATTCTAGTCTTCAGTTCTTGCAAATTTTAGTTTGCACGCTTTTGTATTAAGCGAAAAAATATAACTATTAATTTCCTGAAAAATAGGAGAAACAGAGTTAAGTGAATCAACGTATCTCTTCTCCTCTCTCCATAAATATCTGTCCCTCTCATATCACATGGTAGTTGCAGGAATTGGACTAAAGTTTATGGATGATTATTATTATTATTATTATTATTATTATTATTATTATTATTTCTTTTTGATGAAATGACTAAAGTTTATGGCTTGTGGGTCTAGCGAGTAAAGTTTTTTCATTTATTAAAGTGGACTATAGTTTTGATTTAGAGAAGAATAGAAGATCCTTGAGGCAAGTCATTTGGCCTCTTTATCTTTTTTACTTTTCCACAAATTCAATGATTCCGGAGAAATGCCACCTATCGTACTGGGGCCACTCATCATAATTATGTTCTTCTTTTAGGATCTTAAGCAGCGGCTTTTTTTTTGGTCTTTTTCTTTAAAAAAATCCATTTTTCTCCAATGACTTCAAATTGAAACGATAAAGTTCTAATTCGTGCAGCTTTTGATAGTATACTTTATTTTCTTTGGAACTTCTATCCGGTTTTTTAATTTATTGTTTTCTAGTTTTATGATAAACTGTATATTTTTCTCAATCTGCCATCCAATGCTTTAGCTTCAAATTGTTTTGAAACATACCTAGTGGACGCCCCTGTATAAAGCTACCGATAAACACTACAAATGATTGGCTCCTATTTAAATAGCAGCAGTAGTGAAGCTCCAAAGAACTGAATTCTTTAACATAATCGCGTTGCTAATAAAAATCCAATTCCAGAGTTGAGAAGTCGGCATTTGAAAATTGGTCATTGAGTTGTAAATTTATGAGAACAAAAATTAACGTAAAAAAAAAAAAGCAATAATAATGATTGAATACATGGCTCATAGCTGCCATTAAAGTCTTGCTGGTGCCTTTATTAAGAAGTCTATTTATGATCTCGCAACTGGAGCAAGGAAATGTTAATTGGCATGTTTTAATTGTGCATAATAATGGGTGCAGGAGTTGGGGAATACTTTCCTTGACTATAGCCTACTGTTGGCAACTTTACACGTTGTGGATTCTAGTTCAGCTGCATGAAGCAGTTCCAGGAAAAAGGTACAACAGATATGTGGAACTTGCACAGGCAGCATTTGGTAAGTAGCCTATCAAAGTCTAGTTTCTGGCTGAAAGTATAATATTTTAATACCAATACAAAATTCTTTCAGACAAATCTATTAGAGATGAAAAAATAAAGGGGACGAATTTGTTCAACCAGTTTCCCATTCTGTTTTTGGCTATTCTATTGTATGATTTCCATTGATAACCTTGTTCTTACATTTTGGAAAAAAAAAAAAAAAATCACTTTCTTTTACAAATTTTGTAAAGTTTTGTTATAGAAATTCTTTGCTTTTTGATTTCAGGTGAAAGATTGGGTGTTTGGCTTGCTCTATTCCCAACTGTATATTTATCAGCAGGAACTGCGACGGCTTTAATCCTCATAGGAGGGGAGACAATGAAACTATTTTTCCAAATAGTATGCGGACCCCTGTGCACATCAAATCCTCTCACAACAGTTGAGTGGTATCTGGTGTTCACTTCTCTGTGCATCGTTCTGTCTCAACTCCCAAACCTGAATTCAATTGCAGGACTTTCGCTTGTTGGGGCTGTGACGGCTATAACTTATTCCACAATGGTTTGGGTCCTCTCCGTAAGCCAACAAAGGCCACCAACAGTTTCTTATGAACCTCTTTCAATGCCATCGTTTTCTGCTTCCGTCTTTTCAGTCTTGAATGCGCTTGGAATTGTAGCCTTCGCTTTCAGAGGGCACAATTTGGCTATGGAGATTCAGGTATGTTTCTGAGTGTTTCAGAGGATACCCAGAATCCATGATTGTATTAGTTAAAGTTATTATTTTGGTAACAAGAACAATAACATTTACTTCTTTCAGGCAACAATGCCATCAACCTTTAAGCATCCTGCTCACGTACCAATGTGGAGAGGAGCCAAAGTTGCTTATTTCTTCATTGCTATGTGCTTATTCCCTGTTGCCATTGGAGGCTTCTGGGCCTATGGGAACCTTGTAAGTCCTTTTAACTTTGGCAGTGAATTCTTATCGATATGTAGAGGCCATAAATAAAAATAAGAAAGGCAGATACGATGATTCAATTGGATTTTGGAAAAGTTTGCATTTGTGATCACGAATGTGTATGAATTAACTACTTCCATTATACATAAGAGCTTTGGACATGAAACTCTCTTTAACTTTTTTCAACTTGAAACTTTTGGGGTTAGTGGTTTTGACTGATTTGGTTGGTTTCAATATTGTCTTGTTTTTTTGTTGCAGATGCCTTCTGGGGGAATCCTCAATGCCTTGTATGGGTTTCACAGTCATGACATTCCAAGGGGGCTTCTTGCAATGACTTTCCTTTTAGTTGTCTTCAATTGCTTGAGCAGTTTCCAAATATACTCCATGCCTGTCTTCGACAGCTTCGAAGCTGGCTACACTAGCCGAACCAATCGCCCCTGCTCAATATGGGTCCGATCTGGTTTCAGAGTCTTTTATGGATTTATCAACTTCTTCATCGGTGTAGCACTCCCTTTTCTCTCAAGTCTAGCTGGTCTATTAGGAGGTCTCACACTTCCTGTCACCTTTGCTTACCCTTGCTTCATGTGGGTTCTCATTAAAAAGCCTACAAAATTCAGTTTCAATTGGTATTTCAATTGGATCCTGGGTTGGCTTGGTATTGCCTTTAGCTTGGCTTTCTCAATTGGAGGTGTGTGGAGTATGGTGAACAGTGGACTGAAGCTAAAGTTTTTCAAGCCTAATTAACAAGTAAACTGAAACCCGAGAAGCTGTGGATCCTGGGTTGGCTTGGTATTTAGCTTGGCTTTCTCAATTGGAGGTGTGTGGAGTACGGTGAACAGTGGACTCAAGCTGAAGTTCTTCTAGCCTAATTGACAAGTAAACTGAAATCCAAGAAGCTGCCAATCTGGCTATGTGAAGGACATTTTTATATTCGTTTCACTGCAAATTAATTAAATACGGCGTGTACCTTGTGTTTCTTATGGCATATATTTTAAATGGTAATGGAGAATTCAATGTCATCTACTTCTGTATAATATTTGTGTCCTGTTTCTAAATAATGAAGATAAGCATCATATTATTGAGAGTATAGATTGGCAGAAAACTCTTTTACAATATTGGCAATCTAATATTAATACCAATTTAAAAATCTTTTCTATACCACTTGGAACTTATAAACGTAAGAGATCAAAGAAATTATACGGGACAGGTATCCCATTTTGTATGTTTTTCAATTATTACATGCAACATAAAATTAACTACATATAATTACCTGCAATGTCACACAAAGTGTAAATATTATGACATTGATGGACGATTTGTATGATATCATGTTAATTTTACAAATTCTCAACTAATTACATGCATTATCACAAGCAAATAGATTCTATATAAATATTATACGGTTGCGATACCATATTACCCCTATTCCTGGTTGTATTAAAAAGTTTTTCACAGATCTAAAGTTTAAACTTCTGGTACAGGAAATAAAGCCAAAATGAAAATAAAGTTTGACCAGCTATAGATATAAGCGTGATTAGGGAAATGAATGAATGGAGTCCACCAACATAGATATATGATTGTTCACAGAAGGTGGGGTTGCAATGATAATGGATGCTTCCTAGAAAGGAAGAGAAGTGATTAGAGAAGCATGCGCCATGGGAGTTTAGGTGGCTTTTAATTTAATTTATTCAGTGAGAGCAGCAATACTAATACTACAGTTTCCAGATATCAAGTGGGAGAGTTTGGTGGGTAGGCCTCACATAACATCCCTACAAGGAATCATGACTCCACCTGACAAACCTTCACTTTCCATAATCCCATATCCAAGACAATTGTCACCTCCTTAATTTCTCCTAGCTACTTATCATTAAGGTTAATTTTAAGAGCAGGTTTTTAAATTTAATTCAAATCAAATTTATCATTTCAGGATAATACATTTTTATTTTTTTAGCATATGTAATTACTATTATATTTTATTTAATAATAATTTGACAAAAATATAATGATAATTGCATATGTGAGAAGCCGCATATATAATATTATAAATTTAAAAAGTTAAATTTAATTTAAATCAAATTTTAAAAAGTGCATGTGAACTTTTACAATTATATTATATTTGTTTTTTATATATATTAATACAAAACCAATCTGGCGCCTTGTGTGTTCAACTTGTGGCTAATTTAAAGCATGGGAAGCTTTTGGCTCTGCCGCCTGGTTGCTCTCTCGGAAGACTTGCACTAATTTGTTTACTTTGTTATTGTAATAAATTTTATAACGAATTTGGCAGCTAGCATCTTTTTCAACTTGATTTTTACTTAGAAAACAATATCCACTTCTTCAAACATTTGCATGGAGCTTTATATTTCTTAAGCAAAACTCATTACTAAATACATCTTCACACGGGTTTTCCAATGCCGCATAATCTGTATTAAGGTTTAAAATATATCCCCCTCCGACAAAAGTTTCAATCATATGCGCGATTGGAGGACATAGTTTATCATCGAAACCCAATACATCCAAAACCAAAGTAACAAAAAAAATGATACATCGAAATCCCATTCTGACAGTTGATTACCGTGCTATTGAATAATCTCTCTCTCTTCTTCGGAGTAGACACGAAGATTGCCCAAATTACAAAAAGCATAATTTAACAGCACGCTCTTATGCATTAATACAGAAACAGCATTGGCATGAAACAGCATGAATAAATCTTCAAAATCTTCCCTGCTCAATGCCACGTCATTCGTAATTGCCGATTTCAATTGTGGATATTGGAAATAATATTAATATTAATAGTATCCAGACATTGTAAAATCATTGCATTTCAATATAATATTAAGATTAATATTACATCTGTTTAGGTTCAATGTACGCTCGCGGTTTATTCTATGTCAATGCGGTAACATCGGTGCCTGTTTCAAGCGTTCATATATGGTTATCCCCTAATAATGCATGTACACATCGATCAATTGGTCACAAATCTTCTTTGAGAAGGAAGGTTTACATCACACGGTGATCCAAGAAATTAAGATTAGCAATTTTCATTTCCTTTGATGCACATGTTTTTGGTCGACAATTCACAGGAAATAATTAACCAAACCTGCCATTAAGCTAGTCAAGCTAAGGTCCTATTAAGTAAATCGTAAAATTAATGCCTCAACCTCCTCATCTCTTTGATGAAATTGTCGCTGTTAGATAAGTTTTATGGAAATTAACAAAGAAAATGGGAAATAGTTATAATTTTAACACACAACAGACTCAAGAATGAAAATAAACATATTTTTTTATAAGAGAACCCAAAAGCAGTCCTTTTTATCCATTCTCTTGCACAGTTTATGTCCGAGATGGACAAAGATTTACAGAAAGCCAAGAAAAGAACAAAAAAAACCTAAGATTCATAAGCAACTACCTATCTCACCTATCGTCTATACCCACCATAAAACTGACCCTAAAAGCGAAAAACAAAAAAGGAAAGTGAGAAACCCACCAGTATACGAACCGACAAGACCACTACGCAAAACCAGAACCCCACAATAAAAAAAGGCATGAGTTTAAAAAAAACAAAAAAGAAGGAAGATTTTTTGTCGATGAAATTGCAGCGTTAATTACTTCATACCCTTCCCAGGCATGGAAATGGCAAGGTCTGGCCAGGCAAAGCAATCTCCCTCCACCAATCCAGCTTCAGCACCGTTCATCTGCCATGCCGTGTTGCATGCCGAAGCCTCACTGCCATTCCCGTACTCACCGACTTCGAGAAACGGCCAAATTCCCCTTCCATACCCAAAACCCATCTCATCCATGCCTTGTCCGAGTCCAAGCCCATACCCACCCAGCGCCAAGAATCCCGATTGTTGAGAACCCAATAACGAAGTAAGCCCAGCACCAGCGTTCGCGTTCGCGTTCCCGTTCTCATTCAGATTCAGATCCTCGGAACTCATTTCGGGCACAACGGGAACAGATTTGCAGGGCATCGGGACAGGGTCATGGGCGAGAGAAGAAGAGGAAGAGGATGAAGATGAAGAAGAAGAAGAGCGAGATCGCTTGGAGTTCTTGCGAGAACCACCACCAACTGGGATATCTCGGAGAGTGCCTCCCTGAGTCCAGTATCGGCGGCAGGACTTGCAGAAGTGGCGAGGCTGAGAGAGGTTGTAGTTGTTGTAGTAACAAAACTTGGTGTTTGTAGAATCGCATCGCGGGCAAGGGATTGGATCGGTCTGGGCTTGCGGGTGACCCATGCTTTGCGCTTCGGCTTTCACCGCTCGCCCATCCCCACACTCCGACGATGGCATTTTTGTCTTTTTCTGATATGTTACAGGCTCAAAGGCCGATGCTTTTGCTTCTCTGCTGAGTTTGTTTTCGGAGGAGTCAAAGAAACAAACAAAAGAAAGATACAGAAGATTTGAGAGAGAATGAGGTTTGGTAGAGATGCTTTACTTAATCCCTTTTTATTGAGTGGCTCTGTTCTATCTCCTCTCTCCTGGTCTCTGTGAGTGTGAATGAGAGAGACAGAAAGAGAAATAGAGAGCGCGTGTGTGCGGATTGAGGTAGTGGGCACTGGGCAGGGCAGCTGACAGTATTAGGTTCCGTACATTTTCTAATGTGAGTGCGAGTGAGTTAGCTTTTGGTTTGGCATATATATATATATACAAATTATATATGCATGATAATTCGCTGTGAGTGTGAGCATTCATTAAACAATGCATCTGTGCATGTTGACGTGTTTGATATTGACTGGAGGAGCCTTTGATGTGACGCTGATAATGGTACTCTGCCGAATTGACTCCAATAGAGAGTTGCCACCTTGTAAATAGTCAATTGTTAAAAATAAGAGTCGGTCCAAAAAACAAATTTATTATGAGACCTCAAGAGAACACTCATTCGGAGTAAGCAAACCCAGAAAGAAAGAAACCGAAGAGACTGGATATAAAAATGAATAAGTAGAAAAACACAAAATCCAAATTCCAATCCAAGTATATTTATTTTCTATTTATATAATACTTAATAAAAAATGAGTTTTATTAAAATAAGATTAAGAAGATATGGAGAAATGACATTACTAATGAGAAAGAGAGAAGGGTAGGGTAGGGTAACCGCCAAAGGCGGAGAGAATATAATTATGGGGGAGAGGAAGAGGACCGACAACATGATTGTTGTTGGGTAGCGTGGGAAGCAATAATTGGCTTTGTAGGCAAGGCTATAGCTAATAGCTAATACTTCTACTACTTATTATTCTACTACTTAGTTCAATGGTTTTCGACTCTCTCCCATTTCCTACCCACTTTGCCTATGCCGGATTTCTTGGTCTCCGTGATCTCTGCCTATTTTGATTTGGTTCCCTTGTCTCCAGCATTAATCCTTCGCTACAATAATAAAAATGTCCTTTAATTTTTTCACCAAAACACACCGTTTCAATTCTTCCTTGTTATTTCTATAAAATTGTTATCCTTTTCTTTTTTTGGGTATGAGCACAAGCAAATGCAATTATGCAACACGGAAAGAAATAGGGAGAAGAGTTATTGTGTTGAGTGCGAGCAGAATCAGTTGAGCTCTGTGTTAGAGAAAATAATAAAATAAATGAGTAAAAAGAATAAAATTAGTAATTGCTAATCATCTATATGTAAAAAAAAAAGTATTAAAAAACAAAAAATGTATCTCTTATCAACTTGAAGAAAAAAATAGTAATTTGAGCTGTGATTCGGATGTTGATTTAATTTTCTTTTTATTAACGAATTTTGATTGAATTGACCAGTAAGAACAAGGTGTGGGTTTGGTGATTGACTGGTCAAGCCCAGCTGCTAGCCCAGGACTGTAGTGGGTCCGAGATTCTCTCTCCCAGGTCACTATCAACCTTAGTGGTGTGAAATGTGAATGCGTGATTTTTGGAAATGTTTCAGAATTCAAACCCAAACCCAGGAAGGCGTTTTCTTTGGTTTTTGGTCTTTGGAGGGTCTCTCTCTTTCTCACTTTCTCTTTCTCCTGTCTGAGTGAGCTGACGAGGTAGTGGTGACTACTCACTAATCAGTATCGACAATTTCTTCTATGGTCCCACCGCCAACACCCTCAGTCCTCTCTTCGTCGTTTTTAACTTAGAATTGTAGTTTTACCATTTCCCCATAAAAAATACTGCAAATTTCAATATCCGACCATGCATGCCTTTTGCCACCTAGCTATCGTCTCTTCTCTTTTCTTTCTGTCTATGTTTACATCTACATGTACATCTATACACGGTCTACGAAGATATAGGTAAAGATACATGTATATATATATATATTATGTATTTAATGTGTAGCTCAGTAGTAAAAGTCAGCTAAATTTTTACATCTGTAAATATCGAAATTGAAGTTCAAATTTTAGTAGTCTCATTTGGACTCAAGTGCTCTTTTCTACTGCTACTGCACGAGAGAAATAAAATTTACAGTGACATGGTTCTCCAGTGTAAATTCCTATTAGGTTAAAAATATGCATGTGTTTGATCCATTTACTAAATAATTTTTGAGCTTATGATTCTACTATGGATAAGTACTTTTTTATTTAACAAAAAAAAAATACATATATATTATATTATATATAATTCTTTTATAGTTTGGACATCGCTAAGTTAAAAATGTCAAATTATCAAAATTAATCGACATAAATATTCTAAAACGGTGCAATATCATAATCTTTATTACTGTGTTATCAAATACTATATAGTCTTTATGCCTTGTTATGAAAAATCCAAATTAAAATTAAAAAATATACATATAATTATAGTTTTTAAGCAAAAGTGATTTTTAAAATATCTATATCTTGAGCAACTAAAATGTAAAATTATGCATTTATAAATATTCTTAAGAAATTAATATGTAAGAAATTAAGAAAACATTTGACTTATGGATTAGATTGTAAAATATAAATTTTGATATTTTTATTTGGTTAAATTTTTAAAATTAATTTGATCTGAATCCCAATTCTTATACTTAATTTACAATGTTTTTTGACGCTTCTTTTTTATTTTTGTTAGTATCATTTTATACCATTTTTTATTCCAAAAATTACTAATCTTATTTTTTTGAAAATAATAATTCTTCCAACTAAACTACCCTAAATTATAGTGGGATTCCCTTCGTACAGAGCATCACATGAATGAGATAAGGATGAAATGTATGGAGTAGGTTTGGCGCATGCCAATTGCCAAATCATCATGAGTGTCAAATCAAATATATTTATATAATGCATATTCAAGCACCGCCTTGGAATTAAAAGGTATTTTCGTATTGAAAATTGTTTGCTGCTAAAAGTAAATGTTATTCAACATTTTGCTACAAAAATGAAGTTGGCCGGCCTTTACTAGGAAAAAACAGTGTTGCACCTCTCGCCGGCCACTTATATGAAAAAACCCATAATCGAACATGCATGGAAAGTCGGAAATCTCGTTTCTCTGCAACTTTCGATATTTAGCCGCTGCTATTTATAGAGCTGTCTCAGTACTTGCGTAGCAAAAACGAAAATAAAAAATTCCCAATAGTTGAAAAGAATTTCTTCGATATGAAGATGGATTTCAAAAAAAAAAAAAAAAAAAACCTATTTATATCACAATTTAATATATTAACGAAAAAAACATGTTTTTATTTTTATTTTTATTTTTTATTATTAAATATGCTTTCATTGTGGATTCAATTTTTCACATTGTTAAGGATAGTTTTTTAGTTTTAAAAAATTATAAAAACATTAAATACAACCAATTTAGTATTTGTTAAACAAATATAGATCCTACTATTCATCAGTAACAAATAACAAAAAAATGGAGAAAGAATAATACAAATTAAATGAGGAAATAACAAAAACAAGTTCTTAAGACAAAGTTTATATCAAAATATATGGTGAATTATAATTTTCGAAGGCATTTATGTTAGGGGAGTGTAAAAAAATCAACTAATCGAAGAAATCGACTGATCCAATTCAATCCAATTTGTTTGGATTGGTCATTTTAGTATAATTGAATTTGATCAGTTTTGAAAATTCAAAATTGATAGTCAGTTTAGTTTGGTTTTGATGTTAAAAACTGATCAAACCGAACTGATTTTTTTTTACAAAGCATATGGTAATTAGTTTAATATTACTGATATGTAGGTTTTGTTATATTAGCTTAAATTTAGAGTTGGATTACTAAATTATTGTATTAGCGCATTAATTTTGTTTTGTTTTGTTTTAGTTTAATATGTTTATTTATCATATTATTTTTTTAATCATTTATGTGTTAGATTTTGAAAAAAAACATAATTTTTTAAGCAAAGTTTAAGCAAACTCAAATGTGAAATATTCAAAGTAAAAAAAATTCAAAAATTAAATTTTAAAAAGTTTTAAAAAATTAAATAAAAATTGAAGCCAAACCAATCTAATTCAATTAGTATTTAAAAAAAATAAAATTGAATATTAATTTGATCGAATTAATTATTTTCAAAATAAATTAGTTTNTTCGAACCGATGAATATCCATAATATATGTCATAACTAAGATAACTTATTTGCATAAATTAATACAAACTTTTATTTTCATATCACTAAAAAAAGAATAATAAAAATAAATACGGTATAGCTACTAGCAAACTTTACTTTCGGTTCAAATAGATTTAAATTCTTTTGTATTTGGTCAAACGAATGGAACTTTAAAACTTCTTTTTTTGGTAATGGGAATTTTGAATCTTGTTAATCTGACTAAACACTACCATGTTTCTTTGTCTTCTTATTTAATTGGAACAAAATTCAGCTAAAACAAAAAACAAAAAAAATTGGTATAAAGGCAGTTTGGGCGTTTTAGCTGACTAGTCGTAGTCGGCCTTTCTCCATTTTGGGCTCCCTCACACAGCTAAACCCACTGCTTAATTATTTATTTATTTATTTTTAATTTTAACGGGAAACTATCAATGCTGATTTATTCGTTTACTTATTTATTTTTAACTATCTGCCTATCATTTTCAAATTTAAAAGATTTATTATATTTTTTTTTCCTTTCACCAAAGGCTAGGTGGGGGTGGGAAGAGCCACATCACTTTAACATTGTATTTAATATTTTATTTTGTTTTGTTTTTATTTTTATTTTAAATGTAAATTTTTTGCAGACTATTTTTTCTTCCTCAAAGACCTTTTTATCTTCATTTTTGATGGCGTAATCTATCAACTATTTTCTTCTTCTGCGGTTATGGGTCTTCCTGTATTTACCAAAAAAAAAGTTATGGATGTTCCTGTATAGTTATGGATCACTAAAGCTCTAATTTTCAGTCTTTAAGAAATAAATAGACCCATTGGATTCTTTAAATTTGGGTTTGGGTTGGGTGGACATAAGATGCATACGGTACTATAACACATAAGATCTTGCATTAGTGTTTTCACCAAAAAAAAGAAAAAAGAAAAAATCTTGCATAAGTGGGTCCACTACAATAATAGTTCTTTATTTTTATTTTTCTAGGTTCATATAATTTATATTTGAAATTCTCTATGGCTGTTTTAATACAATAAAAAAGTACAAAAAGTCTATAGATCTTTTTAAATGCCCACTTCTTTCACTAATGCTTATATTAGAAAAAATTTGGCGAGCTTAATAAATTTATATGGATGATAATTTTATTAATTTATTTTAATTATTATATTTTTATTCAAACTTTTGATAGCAATGAAGATAAAAAAAAATGAAAAAGCTATAACCCATAGAATAAAGCACCACGTTTTTCGCACATAGAATAAAGTTATTTTGCCCCCCAAACGTGCGAGAAAATCTTCATTAACATTGAGCGGTACCCACCTAATTAATGTCGCCTATTTAAAAATTGCCACATCAATAGTCCAATTCAGACTTCCATTTTGTTTTGCCTTTTGTTTTTGATAAACGGACATTGCATACCAGCACAAAAGAAGAAATCCCAAACAGGGTTTACAGTATAGACGAACTCCCTTTTACATCAATATCAACACAACACAAAAGATCTAAAAGAATGTCCTCCAAATTAAAACCATCAAAAAACAAAGGGATATTAGAGTGATCAGTATTTTTGGCGATTAGATCAGCAAAAGTGTTTGAAGTCCTAGCATTCCAAACTATCCTCCAATTGTTATTTCCAAACCTGCATATGATGGCCTCCAGCTCATTGTACTTATTCTAATCATTTGGACTATTTCTAGCTTTAATCTTGTTAACTACTATTAAGGCATCAGAAGACCACACTATGTTTTCCCACCATTTTTCTTCAATCAGCCCCAAAGCCCATTCAAGCACTTTGACCTTAGCATCAAATGGGGATTCACAAATACTCACCTTAGAAGCAATCAACCAGATTTTTCCTTCCCTATCTCTCACCACAATAGCCAGGCTAGATTTCTAGCTCCTCCAAGTAGCATCAATATTCGCCTTCCACCATCCTTCCTCTAGCAGCTGCCATTGTTCTCTCATGTATTTCTTAATAGTTCTTACTTCCCCAGACTTCCGCACAAAGTCCTCTGTTAAAGACTCCAAATGTTTTAGTTCCTCCAAAAAATCAAAATCTTTGCCATGAACCTTCCCATTTCTTATATTCCAAATGCAGTAGAATAAAATGGCTAGGAAAACCATAGTGAACTCCTTCCCAGCACCATAAAGCATAATTGGCGGATCCACTCATATTTCCATCAGTTGCCGCACATTCTCCACTCTAATGGCTTCCATTCTGAAATTCCATTTACTAGCAAAGGCCAAAGCTTTCACAACAAAGCACTCCTTGAAAATAGGGAAACTAGTTTCTGTTCCCCCCCACAAAGAGAGCAATATATATCCACTCCATTAATTTTTCGGGCTAGCACCTCCCTAGTGGGAATGATATTAGCCGCTATTCTCCATATAAAGATTTTAAGTCGCTCATGAAGATCAGTCTTCCATAGTTTCAGCCATAAAGTATCACTTGTGCCTTCATCCCTCAAATTTGCACCCTTCCTATAGCAGTTCCCAATAGAAAAGGATATGGTGCCTTTCCCCAACCAACAAAGCTTATCCTCAGTGTGTGTTATAGGCCATTCCAACTTTAGAATAGCTTCAGTTGTCTGCTCCTAAAATATTTCTTTGATAGTTTCTGAGTTCCATCCAATCCTCAATTCATCCTTTAAATTTGCCACCTTTCTCCATTGAGACTGATCCACATTCCCCTTTGGTAAAGCACAAAATCTGTTAACGAAGGCACTCAAAGGTCCTTCCAAATGTCTATTTTGAAACCGTCTCCAATTTTATAACAAGCCTTCAACCTCAAAGTCTTCCTTGCATGAACTATGCATTGCCAAGCTAAAGAGCATCCATTTTTCATATTATAGCTAAAAAACGAGGTTCATTTGAGATATCTTGCACGTAACATTCGAACCCACAGATTATCATCACCATTAGCAACCTTCCAGGCTAGTTTAGCTAGAAGAGCAATGTTCATCTCTTTAAAGGTGCGAAATCCAAGTCCTCCTTTTTCTTTTGGCTTACATATGTCTGTCCAAGCTTTGAAGGCCATACCGTTTCCTAATTCCTTATTAGAACTCCACCAAAACTTCCGGAGACAAGCATCCATGTCTCTACAAACTCCTTTTGGATATTCAAACGTAGACATGGCATAAGTAGGGATGGTTTGAGCAACTATCTTGATCATCACCATCTTTCCAACTTTCGATAACAATTGTCTGTTCCAGCCAGCAAGCCTAGACTGAATTCGGTCTTTCAGTTTTGAGAATTCCTTGGTCCAATTCCTTCGAAAAACAAAAGCATTCCCTAAGTATACTGATCTCTTTTTCATTTCCTTGAAACCTATGATCCCCCTGATTTCCCGTTTCGCCTCTCTACTCGTGTTCTTGGAGAAAAGGATAGATGATTTTTCCATATTGGGAAGTTAACCAGACCAAGAGCAATATTTGTCAAAACAAGATTTCAATCCTTCCACTTATTTAGAATCTGCTCTGCAAGCAAGAATTAAGTCATCTGCGAATGGGATATAGCCGGGGAATTCTGAGCAATCTTGATGCCATGTATTTGGCCCTACTCTTCTTTTTTAGTAATTAGCCTTGTTAGAATTTCAACACATAGAATAAATAGATAAGGGGACAGAGGGTCCCCTTGTCTAAGCCCTTTGCTTGGCGTCACACTGCTGGTCACATTCCCATTGATAAGAAAGAATAGCTGCACACTGTTGACATAGCTCAAAATCAATTCCCGAATCTTATAGGAGAATCCCCACACCTCTAACACCTTGTCTAGAAACCTCCACTCGATTCTATCGTAAGCTTTCTTTATGTCAACTTTCATCAGCACCAGCCCATTTTTTCCCTTGTGATTTCTGATATTGTGAATGAGCTCCTGAGCCACCACTGTGTTCTCTGCAATCCATCGGCCCTTAACAAAAGCCCCTTGCTGAGGGGAGATGATTCTGTCAATAATGTTAGTTAAACGGTTTGTGATAATCTTCGAAACAATTTTGTAATTGAAGTTGCAGAGACTGATCGGTTTGAAATGATTGAAGTTTGTTGGATGTTCCACTTTTGGAATTAGAACAACAAATGTACAGTTGATCCTTCTTGGAACAATCCTATTTCTGAAGCACTCCTGCACAAATTTAATTATCTTCTCCTTGATTATATGCCACAGAATATCCCCGGGTATCCATCTGGGCCCGAGCTCTTGAGAGGATGAAGGCTCCAAATTGTCTCCTTTATCTCTGCTTCGTTAAGTATATGAACCAATCTCTCATTTTCTGCCTATGTAACTACCTTCTCTCCCACTCCATCTAAGTCCATCGAGATATTAGGAAGATTCATTTTGAAAAGCTCATCAAAATGGTGCACAAAGTACTCAGCAATCACTCTTTCCATCGTGTAAATAGCCACCCCGTCTTTGATAAAGGTGATCATGTTTCTCCTTCTTCTTATTAGAAGACTAGTGTGAAAAAATTTAGTATTTTGATCTCCCTAGTGAAGCCAAAGCTCCCTCGATTTCTGTCTGTAAATAGATTCTAGTCTGCTTCTATGGATGTTCAATTGGTCCATTAAGTACTTTTCTTTCTTTTTATCCTCATTACTTCCTCTTTGGATAGCCTCTAGCTCTGCCTTCATCCTCTAGATTTGATTTTGAGCAAAACCAAAAACCTCTTTATTCCATTTTTGCAATGCTGTAGTAGTTAAGTCTAAGTTTCGACTCATTTTGTGACTGGCCAGTCCATGGTTGTGATCCATATTCCAAGCACTCTGAACAATCTGATTACAAGATTTTTCTGTAGTCCACGCCTCTATAAACCGAAAAGGCCTTATCCCTCTGTTTTCTCTACTAGCCGTGTTAATGATTATAGGACAGTGGTCCGAGTATTCTTTGCGCAAGTGTTCCACTATAGTAGAATGGAACAAATTAATTCATTCTCTATTCACTAAAGCTCTATCAATTCTCTTTTTTATAGACGTAGTCTCCTCTTGGCCATTTTCTCACGTAAACCTTCTACCACAAAATCCTAGGTCAATAGCACTTAGATTCTGCATAAACTCTTTAAAGAAAAGCCTACGATTCCATATACTCCTTCCTCCCATCTTCTCATTAGCATTCACCACTTCGTTTAAATCACTAAATAACATCCACGGGTTTTGAATGTATGCCATCATGTCCTCTAGTTCTCTCCAGAAAGTTTCTTTTTCACCCACATACGGAGTTCCATAGCATGTCACCATGCTCCACGCAACTTTTCCTTGCTCATTTAAAATATCACAACAAATAGTTTTTCCAGTTTGCCATCTGGGTCTCAGAGTCAGTCCTTCTTTCCACATTATAGTAAATCCGCTAGCTAACCCATTAGCTTCAATACATAAATGTTCTCGGTATCCCAGCATTTTGCACAAATGCTCCATTCAGCTTGCATTGCTTTTTGTTTCCATTAGAAAAACACAATGAGGTTGGTGTCTTTTCACTATACGTTTTAGGAATAACATGCAATCCTTCCTAGTTATACCCCTACAATTCCATGACAAGATAACCATGGAAGAAAGGGGGGCTTGACATGGCCCGCCTCCTTGGCCTGTTAAAAAATCTTGAGGTGGTCTAGATGATTTTCCTTCTTCATCCCTTGTTCTTCTATCTTCCCTTCCACACCTATTCTGGCTTCTAGTATTTCTTTTCCAAGATCTCGTCCTGCTTCTTCTATTATTCCATTCATTTCTTGTCCCAGAGCTTCTTCTTATCGGTGTAAGTCTAACTAATTCCACGTTGCTACCTTCATCTTCTATTAAATTTTCGTGGGCCAGGTCTATGTGCTCACGAGCCTCCTCCACCTTTTCTATTCTAACTCCAGAATTTTAGCTTTAGCCATAAAGCCAGCTAGGCGCGGCCCTTTTCCTTGATGGGTTGTAGCTTGTCACAGTGGGTTTTCCCCTTTCTCCATATGGGCCCTCAATTAGGCCCACTGCAATTAGGTCCTCCACGGTTGGGCCCGCTTCTCTATGATCCTCTCTATCCTGTGCGCTAGCCGAGGCAATGAATTGCACAATTTCTGTTGCCCACTTCAATAATGTCGTGTTAGAGAAACTGGGTCCTTTGATCTGATTTAACACTGCAGACTGTAACTCCAAATCAACTCCCATTTCCTGCCGATCTAGGGTGAGCTTCAGTACAGCTAGTTTAGGATTCATCTCCAAAGCTGTCAGGAATTCCTTGGAATAATCCTCTTTTGCCGTGTTTTCCGGCTTTCATACCAGTTTCGCCGCCTCAGTCATGCTCTCTTCTAGACACTTCTGCAGAGTATATGGTTTCGAAATATGTGCCATAGCTGGACCCATGATCTTCTCTAGCCTTCGGCTTCGGTTCTCCCTTCCTTTGATCTCCTCCTCCTCCGGATTTAGGAATAGAAGACTACCAGCGTTTTCCGCTTTGATCCATAGGCCGTATAGCTTAGCGGTAATTCCATTTATCGTCGATATAGTTGCAGGTTCGAAGAATCTGTACCTACCGGTCACATGGTCCAACATACCGCACTTGAAGCAGAAGTCGGCAAGTTTTTCGTATTTGAACTATATCCATAGTCCCCCCCCCTGAAGCCTTCTTCTGGAAAAAACCTGTTGGGATCAGTTTGGTAACCTAAATCTCAACCTTCACTCTGAGATATCTGCTTGCTACAACACATTTCTTATCCACCGACTCCCTATATACCTCTTCGATCTGATTGCTGATCTTCTTTGTTGTGCCCTCATGAAGAAAAACCAGAGGTAAGCCGTGTATCTGTAGTGTAAAGGTTGATGTGTTGAAAGAGATCTCCTGAATTGCTTCAAAGGCATTCCATTTTTTTAGGATAATCAGAGATCCATTTAAAGTCCGTGGTCTATTATTGTATATCCTTGCCTTGTCCCTGTGGTTATCAAATTTGAACTTAAAAATGTTTTCCTCAATTTTTTCGATGAACACTTTGGCTTCCAATCTCCACATTTTGCTGACAATTTTCAAGATTGTGAACCTTCGAAAGGATCTAGTTGATAGGAGTTTTCCTACCAAAATCAGTTCTGCCACATCTTATTGGTCTTCTTTCCATGGTGTAAGATTTAAAGAACTTAGGGATTCTTGTATTTTAGTAAGCTTGCTTTGTACCCCTGCTGTTTGCCACATGTTTTCATTCATTGTTGCTTCAATGAATTCAAAGGATCAGTAACACCCAATTCTAGTGTTAGGGAGAATTTATCTCAAACGACAAACCAAGTCATGATAATTGGGTCACCGTAGTTGCGCCGAAGCAAAAAAGAATGTGATAGATGTTTTGTCAAGTCCTTTCGACGCACTAATACATTCAAGTTTGTGTGGAGAAGAGTTTGATGGATGAATAAAAATTTAGCCTTCCATTTTGTTGTTTAAGAAGTCAATCTTTCACACTTTTCCTTTCTTTCTCTCTACTGCTCGCCTCTTTTTTATCCTTTTCTTCTTCAAATCTCAACCCTTCAAAACTTATAAATTTTTGTTTTCTACGGCTTAATTTTTTTTTTCTTTATCTTTCTCCAATTTTCCTTTTTCTCAATCCCAATCACTTGTACCTACTTAACTACTATACTCTATTAGCTCTCTTTAAAATTACACCATTTTTTTTTCCTTAAACAAACCGATGTATCTCTCTCTACTTTCTCATTGTTGTGGGGAGAAATGGAGGGAAAAAAAAAATAGAGTGAGCAACAGAGAGAGTTTTGAAGTGGGGGTTGAGATTTAGAAAAGAAAAGGATCCAATGAAGGAAAAAAAAAAAAAAAAAAAAAAAAGGAAGGGGAGAAATAGAGGAAAGGGAAGAAGGAAAAAAAAGGGCATACTGCTACATCTTTTTTTATGAGAATCATACTTCAACATTAAATCTATGTAATGCATACAAAAATCCACAAATGACGTACAATTTATGCCATTCACCAAAAGAAAAAACAAAAAACAAAAAAAAAGAAGGTACAATTTATGAAACTATCGAAAAAGAGTAGGATGTTTAGTTAAAAAAACTACATATTTATTTTATAGAAAGTGATATAACTTCGTTTGTCACACATGGGCTCTTATCTTTATATATTAATCAGTTAAAGAAAAGAGTAGGGCAGTAATTATTATTGCTCATGCCTAGTAAATCAAGTCCATAGTTCTAATGGAGATTCTAGTCACTACTAATATTTAGTAGCAGGAGGTCTTAATTTCGTGGCTTCAAGATTGCATGCATTGGATGGAGTTTGTGAGTGGTAAGCCCAAGAGTATCAACATTTTCTTCTTCCCCATCTTTCAGCCTCCATTCAAATTCCTGAACCAGTCTTCCAATTGTTGTGCAGGCAATTAACATTGCCTGAAGAGAACCAGCACACACCCTCTTCCCTGCACCAAAAGCCATTGTCTTGTATAAATCCAAGGTATCGTATTTCTCATCAAGAAATCTCTCAGGCTTCCATTCTTCAGGGCTTTCCCACTGTTCCTTGTGCATATTACATCCATAGATATTGATAGCAATCTGCAAAATACATTCAACTTTGAACTTCAGATAACAGTCTCTTTTTTTTTTTAAATGGAAGAGGAAAATCATATATGGAGAAAACTAACCTCGGTTCCAGCAGGAATATAGTAACCTCCTAATTGGGTATCTTCATGTGCATAGCGTAAAGGAATAATTGGAGCTGGGCTGTACTTCCTCAACGTTTCATGAAAAACAGCAAGCAAATATGGAAGCTGGGACAGATGCTCCTCTGTTACCTTGTCTGATCCACAAATAGTTTGGAGTTCATGACAGAGACGATCCTGTCATTATACAAAGGTGTAAAAGAATATACCAAATTCAATTTAGCTAGTAATTTAGGAAGGAAATAGCAAGTTGGAGAAAAATATAGATAGAAAACAGAACCTGCTGTTTTGGATTCTTAGAAAGTTCATACATGGCCCACTCTGTCGTTACCAAAGTAGTATCAGATGTCTCAATGATTGTTTCCCATAGCAACATCCGAATTTGCTCATCATTCAGTGCTTTTGCTTCGGAAAGCAAGTAATCGATATAACAATTCATTTCCTGTCATGAAGTTGTCCAAATTAGTAAACTACAAAGTATGTTTCCGAAAGATAAGGAAAAAAAAAACTACCTCTCCTGAATCAATTCGCCTCTTTTGCTCCTTGATCAGGGCATTCATGACAGCTTTCCTGCGGAAACACATTCTCTGGATATTGTTTTCCATGGTTTTGTTAGGAACCCATTTCAGATATGGGAAGAAATCTCTCCAATCCACCTCAATTGCACCTTGCATTAGGTCATGCACTAGAACTTTCAATAGCTCTTCCTTTGACAAAGTCCCTCCAAGCTCCTCCACGAAAAGAGATTCAATGTCCTTTCCCATGGCCTGCAAATATACCAGCATGTATACTTATTCCAAACTATTTGATTTTCTATGCTCGTAGTCCCAACTGCAGACATAAATTTTATTTTTTCCCACTCAATTATTGCAGAAAATCACCTGTTTCATTGATATTCCAAACAGTTCAGACTCGAATATTCTCCTGAAATTGACAGCTTCACGAGGAGAATCTTTCGCATGAGCATGCAATTGGTTTAAAATATTTTGTCTCATGGTGTCTCGATGAAGACGGTGTCGCTTCTGTAAATTGCAAGAGTTTAGAAAATCCAGTAAACCAGCAAAAACACTAAAACATGAACAATAAGCACACAGAAGAAGAGAAATTGCAACCAATTACAAACCTGAGCATTAGCTCCCAGAACATTCGTGAGGATATAGCGTTTGATCATTTTGTGAAAATCATTGTAGTCACTCGTTGCAACCATGCATTTATCCGAAGTGAGGGTCGTCAGGGCGCTCGAAAGCTTTCTTGTTGATATGGACGAATGTCTAGTCACCATGGCCTGCAAAACACCATCAGAATTTCATTATAACAGAGCAGCTGGGACTGGGGACCCACAAGTAATTAAAAATTAAAATTAATTTCAAATGCATTTTCAAAAACTCATTTAAATTAAATTAACATTTTATATAGTTTTTGCTCACATAAATAATTATTATTATTTTAATAATATTTAGGGTTTAGGGTTTAGGGTTTAAATTTTTAAAAAAAATTGAATAAAAATATAATAGTAATTACACTTTTAAATAAAAATTGTAAATATACAATCAAAAATTTAAATAGCTAAAAAAAACTCTAGTTCAAATTAACTTTTATAAAAATATGATATGAAAACTCCATTCAGTAGATATATATTTTCCCACATAATCATTGAGATCTAGAAGGGTCTTATTCAATCTATATACACGTATTCTATGCTTTCTAATCCAGCTGCTTCTTTTTGGTTTTTCCTCTTGGCTACACTCTTCGTATTTTACTTTGTTTGGGTTACAAATATAATGGCAAAAACACCATTTATGAAAGATTGAAAGCAACATTTTGGATTTGGTGTACCTCTTTGGCGACCTCTGTAGAATTGAGAACTACCATAGTTGAAGCACCGGTCCTGATGGAATATATTGGCCCGTAAGTCTCTGCCCACTTGGTGAAAGTCTTGTAAGGTTTTTTCTCTTTCAGTTGCAGCAAATTCCCTATCACTGGCAGTCCTGGGACCACTGCATCACCATCCAAATCCCCACGATTATCAGCTTTGGATCATTTCAATTTTGTTTAAGAAAACCCCAAAAACAAACCCAAAACCAGCAAAAATCTACAACATATATCTAACATCCTAATCAATCAAGAAATTTAACCCTTTTCATGTCTAACTGCTACAAAACTTATATATATATAGACAGAGAGAGAGAGAGAGAAATTGTAAATTAAGGCAAAGGTTAAGTAAAAGTACCAGGCACGCGAGGCAGTTTCGAATATCCCCTCTTCCTGGAAGAAATGAGTTGTCTGATGGTTAACAAGAACAACAAAGACAGCCCACCGAGAGCAGCAGTGGTGACCAAGGGCATTGCTTGGAAATCTTGAACAATATTTGCCATGGCGGTTTTGTTTTGTTTTTTTTTTTTTTACT
The DNA here is from genome assembly GCA_003254975.1 of Ochetophila trinervis. Classification (NCBI taxonomy): domain Eukaryota; kingdom Viridiplantae; phylum Streptophyta; class Magnoliopsida; order Rosales; family Rhamnaceae; genus Ochetophila; species Ochetophila trinervis. Next base: position 25,384 of record QANX01001330.1, read on the forward strand.
TGCAGGTTGTGCAGACAGAGGTTAACTATATAAAGGAGATTTGGAATGACGAGTGACAGATGAGATATTAAATTAAGGAATAAGGACAACTTTATGGGAGAGAACATTTTTGGAAAATTGTGCAAAAGTTTTAAAAGGAAAAAGAAAATAAAAAAATAAAAATTGGCAGTTTATGACTGTGGTTTGTTATCACAAGTCTGTGCAACAGACACCTATTCACCGAAAAAAGTATGTGCAAAAGACACAGAAAAAGCCAGTAAATTGAGTGTTTAAAAGGATACCAACACAAATTATTCAATTTAAAAAGCGGCCTTTCGAATCAGTGTTATATCAAACTCATATCATGACTTAAAAAAACAAAAAAGAAATAAAAAGAAGTCTGATCAAAATAATTTTATAAGAGAAGAATAAACACTTGGTAAAATACAAATAGAAGCCCTTTCGTCGTGTAATTAAAGCATATGAGGAATGGAATATCCGGAATTCACCGAATGCCGCGGAACCTTGACCCTTCAAAATCTTATATGCTATATGCTCCGGTCCAATACATACTGATTCTCTTTCGCATTTGGGGTTTTCTACTCTGTGTTTTTTTAGGCTTTATCCAGAGGTGAGGTTAGGGCTACCACGCGCAGTGACAAAAAATTGTTGGGCTTTCGTGCTCAACTTTGAGTTTCATCTAGTCACTTTTCCAACAAAACAAAATATCATTTGTTATAATTACCCAAAAAAAATAAAAAAAAATCATTTGTGAATACAGTTTTCTTTAATTGGTTAGACATTGAATATTATATATTTTGTATTTACTTTTTTTTCTTTTCAATGTATATCACAGTATTATTGTAGGATTAATTTCTTTTGGATCCCTTATGTTTAGTTTTATTACAGTTCACTCTATGAAATTTTAAAAATTACAAAAGTTTTAAGTCTTTTTTTTTTCTTTTTCTTTAGATCCTCTTATCTTTAAATGACAAATATCATGTGACAACTTTTAAACAAATTTTTTTTTCCTATAATGATATAATTTTTTTTTTCTCTCTCTCTCTCTCTCTCTCTTCTGCAACTAAATACGCGCGCTCTTCTCTTTTTTGTCTGGTTATTTGTCCCTCTCTTTTTAAAGAAAATTATCTACCCAACCCAAAAAAAAAATTAAAACTTAACAGAAAGTGTAAAATGAGAACGGTTGTGAAAACTTTATTAAGAAAGTGTATTAGAGGGTGTTAAATTTATTTATTTTTCTGCTTTCATTAGAAGCCGAAAGAATCAATCTACGAAAAAAACAAAGAAAAGAGCAGGTAGAGAAAAGCTTCCGAGAGCGGCAACAATGACATTTACTACGACTCAGTCATCACACTTCAAGATTTTTTTCTAGTGATATCCGCTTATCTCTGTCAATTGTAGCTTGAATCTGTGGCTTATGCCAGAAGAAACTTATAGCAGCGAGAAGAAAAGAATGAATGCAGAGAGAGAGAGAGAGAATAATTTGGTGTAAGAAATTGTAATTCTCATTTACTACGTAATTACACTTTACAACCAATGTATAAAGGAAAGCTAAAATAAGTTTAGACAAAAAAGAGGGAAAGTTAGTTTCCCATCAACAACAACTCTAATAAATTATCCTAACTAAAACAGACAGATGGCAGCTATCTATAAGCCGTGTCTTACACAACTGTACTCCAACACCCCCCCGCAAGCTGAGGATGAGTTGAATTAACCATCTCAAGCTTGGACAATAACAGCTTGTGTTGGCCAGAGCTAAGGACTTTAGTAAGAACATCAACGACTTGATGTTGTGTTGGCAGATAAGAGAGTTGCAATAAGCCTTTCATAACCTTTTCTCGAGTGAAGTGACAATCGATTTCGATGTGCTTGGTTCTCTCATGAAAAATGGGATTCCTTGCTATATGAAGTGCAGTTTGATTATCACAGTGCAATGTTACAGGCTTCAAAGAATCGATACCAAGCTCATTAAGTAAGCGAACCAGCCATGTGACTTCTAAAACAGCTTGTGACATGGCTCTATATTCTGTTTCAGAAGAAGACTTAGAAACATTACTTTGTTTCTTGGATCCAACTAATAGGTGAGCTTCCAAGCAAAACAACATATCCTGTAACTGACCTTCTGCTTATTGGACAAGATGCCTAATCACTATCAAAAAAAACTTGAAGTTTCAACTCAGCAGTGCCCTTCAATAAAATACCCTGACCAGTAGTACCCATGAGATACTTCAAGACATGATTAGCAGCTTGTAAATGAAAATCTCTTGGAGCTTGCATAAATTGACTAAGCATTTGCACAGAGAATGCAATATCTGGTCTTGTGTTAGTCAAGAAATTAAGTTTCCCAATAAGTGTCCTATAATAAGAAGGATCAGATAAAGGCATGCCTTGATCAGGTAACAACTTGAGATTTTGAGGTAAAGGGGTCACCATAGGTTTCCAAGTAGAAGTGGCAAAGCTGTCCAGCAATTCTGTGGTGAACTTTTTCTGTGTGAGGACATACCCAACCGAAGTAGAAGTTACTTCTAAGCCAAGAAAGAAATGAAGATGTCCCAAATCTTTAATCCCAAAAATAGAATTCAAGTGAATTTTCAAAGTAGTAATCTCCTCAAAATCTGAACCTGTAATAAGCACATCATCCACATAAACGGCTAAAATTGTAAGTTTGCCATTTTTCTTCTTAAGAAATAATGAGTAACCATTCTTAGATTGCTCATATCCTCGATCTTGAAGAACTGCACTCAATTTTGCAAACCACTGCCTTGATGCTTGTTTTAATCCATAAAGAGATTTTTTTAATTGACAAACATGTTTGTCACCATATGATAAACCAGGAGGTATATCCATGTAAACCTCTTCATTTAAGTCACCATGCAAGAATGCATTGTTGACATCTAATTGAAATAATTCCCAATTCTTGTAAGCTGCAACCGAAATCACTGCTCTTATAGTAGCCATTTTAACCACAGGTGAAAAAGTTTCTGAGTTATCAATCCCTTCTTTCTGTGTGTATCCTTTTGCCACTAACCTTGCCTTATATCTCTCCAATGTACCATCTGCCTTAAGCTTGATTTTGTAAACCCACTTACATCCAATAGATTTCTTTCCTGGAGGTAAGTCTACAATTTCCTATGTATTATTTTCCTGCAAGGCAGTAATCTCTTTTTGCATGGCACTAACCTAATTAGGATCTAGTGAAGCCTGATCATAAGTGTTAGGTTCGGTATGGATTTGTATTTTGGCAATATGGGCTTGAGAAATGAAAGGCAAATGATTAAAAGCTACAAGATTACACCAATGGGATTTAGAAATGAAGTGTTTAGTGCTAGCATGAGTGCAAATGTAATCCTGCAAATATATGGGAGTTTTATGTTCTCTAGTAGACTTTCTAGGCAAGGCAGTAGGAATGAAAGTATTGGAAAAGCTAGATGAAGAAGAAGATGACAAACTAGGAGAAAAAGAAGTGGATTGAGAAACCAGATCATGTGAAAAAGACAAATAAGCTGGAAATTCAGAAGGAAATTGAAAATTATCAATATCTGTGATAGGAAATGGAAGAATAGAATTAGTAAAAGTGTATGACATATTATGAAAAGGAAAACAATTTTCATAGAAAGTCACATCCCTGGAAGTAACTATTTTCTTGGTGTCCAAGTTAAGTACTTTATAAGCTTTCTGATTGTATGCATAACCAAGAAAAACAGATGGATGTGCCCGAGACTGGAACTTATTTCTATGTCTTTTTAGAGTAGAAATGAAACAAAGACATCCAAAAGCTTTGAGATGTGAATATGAAGCTTGATGTTGAAAAAGTACTTCATATGGTGTTTTATTAGCAAGAACATATGAAGGAAATCGATTTATGAGATAAGTGGCTGTGAGAATACACTCATTCCAATACTGTGCAAGGGTAATTTGGATTGAAAGAAAAGAGCTTTTGCAGTTTCTAACAAGTGTTTGTGTTTTCGTTCCACAACACCATTTTGTTGTGGTGTATCAACACAAGATGTTTGATGTATAATACCAAAAGTGGAATAAAATTGTTTGGCAGAATGACAAAGAAATTCAAGAGCATTATTTGTTCTAATGACTTTGACATTGACTTTGAAATGAACTTTAGCATAAACAACAAAGGATTTAAGAACAGAGATAGAATTGCTTTTATGGGAAATAAAATGTGTCCAAGTAGCTCTTGAAAAATCATCCACAATAGTAAGAAAAAACCTATAACCATTGTGTGTGACTTGATGAAATGGACCCCATATGTCAACATGAAGCAATTCAAAAATGTGAGAAGAAATACTTTGACTATGAGAAAAAGATTTTCTTGACATTTGGGCTCGAGGAAAAATTTGACAAACTGAATTGTGTTTTGTATTACAAGGAATGTTCAGAATCTATTTGATAGAATCAAAAGGTAAATGACCAAGTCTAAAATGCCAAAGTTCAGAAATAGAAAGTTGTCTAGGCATATTAGAAGTACAAGAATTCAAAACAACAGATACATTGTTATTGGAAACATTAGACAAGCAAGAACTAGACTTAGAAAAACTAGTAGAACCACCACAATCTGATTGGCAGGTTTCTTTTGCAACAAGGTATAGACCTCCTGCTTGGTTACCAAGAAGTTTTTCCTTGTTCATTGAAAGGTCCTGAATCAATGAACAACTTGGTGTAAAAATTATCTTACAGGACAAGTCATTGCATAGTTTATGCACTGAAAGTAAACTAAACTGGAAATCAGGTATGTGAAGTACTTTATGGAATGTAATGCACGAATTCAAAATCACAGTTCCTACATGCATTATTTTGGCTTGTTTGCCATTAGGCATGGTGATAAAACTAGGTTCTAGGATAGCTTGGTAGGAAGAAAATAGGCTCAAATTGGGTGTAATATGATCAGTAGCTTCACTATCTATTATCCAATTAGAACTAATACCTGCGGAGAGTAAGCCAAAAGATTTACCTGCAAGGAAAGCATTAGCAGCTAGTCCTTCACTTTTGTGCTGATCATTTCCTCCCATTTCAGTTTTGCTCAGCAAGGCTAGTAGATGGTTGTATTGATCCATTGTAAGCCCCAGTCCTTGTTCATTCTCAGAATGTGGAGAAGAAATGTGTGCCAAGTTTGCTGATCCCCTTATTTCCTTTGTTGAACTTATAACCTAGTGGATACCCATGCAACTTATAACAAGTTTCAAATGCATGTCCTGGAATCTTGCAATGTGAACATACAATATGCCTCTTGCTGTTCAAATTTGTCTTAGAATTGGTATAATGCTTCTGATATGGAGTATGGCCTTTGTGATGTGTCATCAATGCAGTGCTGTCATGATGTGTGGCTAAGGCTGCTGAATCAGTCACAATATTACTTGGATTATAAATTTCTCTCTGTTTCTCCTCTTGTAGAAGTATATTGTAGACTTGATTCATATTAGGCAGTGTTTGCATCATGCGTATGTTTCCTCTTATAGTGCCGTATGACTCATTAAGTCCCATAAAAAACTGCATGATATATTGTCTTTACATTAAATCAACAAAGAATTGTCCAGAACCACAAGTACATGAAGGCATTCCAATCAGTGAAGAATACTCATCCCAAAGACCTTTGACTTTGGTAAAATAACTGGCTATACCAAGATTTCCTTGGCTTAAAGAACAGAGATCTCTTTGAACTTGATACACTTTCACTGCACTTGACCTTCCAAATCGTTGTTCCAGCTCCTTCCAAATCTCATATGCAGTGGAGCAGTACACGATGCTTTTTGCAATTTCTGTTGTTACAGCATGAATGATCCAGGATATAACCATGTTGTTACAATGTTCCCAATGTGACCTCAGAGGTGAACTGTGTTCAGGAATTGTGCAGCTTCCATCGACAAAACTGATCTTGTTCTTAGCCCTCAATGAAATCATCATAGACCGACTCCAGTGACTATAATTGTCTCCTTCAAGCACTTTAGTAACAAGTCTTATGCCAGGGGAATCACCGTGGTGAAGGAACAATTCATGAGTTGAATCAATAACAACAACTTCTTGATTCGAACTCTGTCTTGGACTCTCACTCTCAGACATCAGAGAAGAAAAAAAAATTCTTGTGTATAAAATTCGTAAAGAAACAAGTTTGCAGAACAAATGGCAAACAAAAAAATTCGTTCAAATAGAATACAAATCGTTTTTGAAAGAAATGATTGAATGAATACGAATTAAGAACAACTAGACCAGATTGATTTACCTAGATAAATCTTAAAATGATTCTGTGTCTAGCAAAGACGAGCGAAGATCGATCAAAAAATTCAAGCTATAACAAAGATTTCTAACCTCATGCTCTGATACCATGTCAATTGTAGCTTGAATATGTGGCTTATGCGAGAAGAAACTTATAGCAGCGAGAAGAAAAGAATGAACGCAGAGAGAGAGAGAGAGAGAGAGAGAGAGAGAGAATAATTTGGTGTAAGAAATTGTAATTCTCATTTACTACGTAATTACACTTTACAACCAATATATAAAGGAAAGCTAAAATAAGTTTAGACAAAAAAGAGGGAAAGTTAGTTTCCCATCAGCAACAACTCTAACAAATTATCCTAACTAAAATAGACAGATGGCAGCTATCTATAAGCCGTGTCTTGCACAACTGTACTCCAACAATCTCAAACAAAATTAAGCCAGGTTTGTCGTAATAATTTTTGCTTTTGATTCTTTTTCTTTTTTGCTTTTCAAAATTGCTTTTAAAAATATTTAGTCTTCATTGTTTTGATAAAAAAGGCTTCTAAATGCAATGGTACCTTCAAAAAATTATCCAAAGACTTTCAAAAGTAACTTTTGAGTTCTAAAAGTTGATTTTAGCTTTTTAAAAATTATGCCAAACAGGTTCTAAAATAATTTTGGCACATGTACATGTAGAATTTGTCACTAATACTAATAAGAATGCTATTAGAGACATTTTCTGCACAAATTTCATCCAAAATTTGAGATGGGAATTTTTTTCCCGACGGTCAAAATTGCAATTGGGAAGTCAAAATTACAATTTGAAATTGACCCAAGTGTGAAACACGCGCTGTGCCCCCGACGGTCCCCCTGCTGAACCCGCGCTGTGCCCTAGCTTCCTCCTTCCTTCCCAGCCTCCGTCTGCGGCAAGCTCAGCTTGGGGACGACAAGAATGTTGAGAATGCTGGGAAAAGGAGGAAAGATAATTGGAATGGCAGACAATGGTGGCAACTGTGGCAAATTTGTCTGCAGAAGTTAACGACCTGCTAAGCCAACATTGATATTGCAAGAAATGCAAAACCAGCAATGGATAAGGCTTGGAAGATGGAATTCCTGAGCGCATTGGCACAATGGAATTCAAGATTTTATATCAAATTTGAGTTTTTGGTTTATTGGATGAGAAACTTGAAGGCTATGTTTAGTTTTGTATAGATGGAAATGCACCCACAAAAATTGATATATGTGTATATATGGCATTGATATATGTTATTGGGTATTCTATTTTTCTTTTAGCTGATTTTAGTTTTATTCCTTGCACCAGTTGTACTTTCCTTGTTTAGTGAAGATCCAAATATAAATGATAGCAATTTTTCTCTTTTGGGTTTCATTTTCAGGTGTCCCTCTTATTTTGTGAATTGAGTAGCGCTTATTATTGTCAATTTGGCTACAAGTAATATGAATGCTATCGAGACTCTTCTACTTTTTTTTCTTCTTCTTTTTTTGCTTTTGGTTGTTTGTTCTTAGTTAATGTGTTGTTTGGTTGCTGACAAAATTATGGGAATAAAGTCAATGACCAGCTGAGAATTTTGGGTAAAAATGTAATCTTTTATGTTTCTGTAGTTTTTTTCTGTTCGAGAACTTTTATTGTTTTTTGCTATCTGAAGATGAGAGAAAGGGGCTATGTGGCTGCTTGGTTATTGTTTAATTGAAGAATAAATCAGATGCTTTTTGTATCTTTGTTGCTTGTTTGTAAGAAATTGATATGTTGTTTGGTTGGTGAGAAAGTGGAAAGTTATGGGAATATGTCCATACCCAAATAAAATTTGTAGGTAAGAATGTGATGCCTTCTGTTTCTTTCGTGTGTTTAGTTGAATTTTGACTGCATTATGCACCCAAACAATTCATTCAAATTGACAAATGGTTGAAAATGGATGTTGAAATTCCCTACCATGCTGGGCTTTATCGATGAAAGATAGAATAAGCATTTGAAACAAGATAATGTTATCGTTTTTTTTTTTTTTGGGTAATATTGACAGAAGATGTAATATGACCAATGCATTGGAAACCACTTCTCTAGCAAGCCGGCTTTTAAATGGAAAAGTGTAAATAATCATTTAAACCCAGCATGCTGGCAGAGAATCTCTCTCTATGAAAGCACAATGCATAAATGTCTAAATTTTGTATATATATTTAGCATAAATATGCAGAGTGAAATGCTCATGGTAGATAAGACATGATTAAAATACTAACGTGATGTAAATTTTGTATAATAGTTTCGAATCCCTCTTTTCCTTTATAAATGTCTGTTCCTTGTCTAAACGATGCAGCTACATAGGCAGCACGTTCTGCAGTAGACTGGGAATGCATGGGCATCATAACTAATACGGTAAAGCATCTTCTTTGTACAAAGACATGATAATGTCGTAGAACATGGAAAACGTCCAATTTAAGTATAATGCATCCACACCATTTATCGAATCATCAACCACAAGTAGGATAGACATAAAAAAAGAAAACATAATACTCATATTCTCCGGATTAACGTTATATAGAACTTCAAAATTTGCTTACCACGATATTGAACTGGCTAGAATATTGCTGCTTTTAAAAGAGGTACTAAAAGGAAAATTATCTTAACTCAACTTTAAGACTCGCACAAAAGTGGGGAAGAGAAATACCAAAAAGTATATTCTAAGCTCAAAGCTTGCCTATTCATCCCAAAAAAAAAAATATAAAAAATAAAAAAAATAAAAAAAATAAAAAATAAAATAAAAGCTTGCCTAGCCAACCCAATATAAATACTGCAGCAAACGATCAATTTAAAAAAAAAAAAAAATTAATAATAATAATAAAAAAGGAGTCTCGATAGCATTCATGTTACTTGTAGCCAAATTGACAATAATAAGTGCTACTCAATTCACAAAATAAGAGGGACATCCGAAAATCAAACCCAGAAGAGAAAAATTGCTATAATTTATATTGGGAACAAGGAAAGTACAACTGGTGCAAGGAATAAAACTAAAATCAGCTAAAAGAAAAATAGAATACACAATAACATAACAAAAGAGACAAAAGAACCCATAAGCGCACAGACATCAAGCTCGATCGCGGGGGGGCTGGACGACACAGCCGGAAAACGGAGGCTCTGGTGCGCAGCGGGGAAAACGGCCTAATGTAACTAGGCAGCAACTAAGCTAGGGCACAGCGCGGTGAGAGGGGGGGAGCTCGATTGTCGGGGAGCCGGGAATGCCGCGTCGGGGCTGGGGGAGGCAGAGGAGAAGAGCGCCGACGAATTGCAGTGTGAGGCAGGGGAGAGGAGAAGCTGGGAA
>QANX01001333.1:0-35375 GCA_003254975.1 Ochetophila trinervis
TTAATTATTATTTGGAGAAAATATAGATGTATTTACTTACAATATTATGAGAAAAAAATTATTTAAATAGACATTTATTTATAAAAATTCGCATATAATACTCAGTATTTTTCCATCAAAATGCAAAATGTCCATTCTAGTAATGAGTAGAAGTGTGGTAAGATGTTTTCAATTTGCAAAATTTGATTGTTACTTTCAAATATCATTTACTATATATGTTGTTGATATTTAATTTTGAATTTCGATGATTTTTTTAACATATGTATCAATTCTTCGTTTAGTTTTAATTAATTTCAAAAAATTAAAGTAAAACTACTAATGTATTTCGTATATGTAATCAAGTGAGAAAAAAAAAATTAAGCTTAAAAATTGATATAGTTTTTTCTTCAAAAAAAGAAAAAGAAAAAATAAAACCATTTCATATTGTTTTTGCTATTTTATGGCCTATATAATTTATGAAGTAAAATATATATCTTGTTACATTTTAGGCTTCTCTAAATATACCGAAAAAACATTTTTTTTCATAAAAATATCAAAGATGATTTGGCGTTTCTCATAGAAGTTTTGAAGAAAAAAGAAAATAGAAACTAAACAAGTATAAAACATGCATGCGTAAATCATAGAGTTCTTTTTTTGGTAAATTAAAATTGCATTGACCACAAAAAGCTCTCCCTCAAAAAAGGCCAAAATCAACCTCTGGGCTCCTCAGCAGCAGCTAAGCTTTTGAGTCATAGAGGAATTGAGTCCAGATTACAATCATCAAAAAACAAAGGAGAATTATTTAAAAGAGTCCACTTCACTGCCGCATCAGCAAGGTTAATGGTTGATCTACTTTGCCATTCCGTCTTCTAGCCGAATTCAACAAAAAGGCTTTTAATTCTTACCAGGTCAATTCTTGTGCTTCATCTGCAGGGATCAACATCAGCCCTCATTTCTTCCACCACAGCAGTAGCATCCGAGTTCCATTCAAGATTTCTCCACCCTTTTTCAGCCATAATCTCAGCTGCCCACCCTACAGCTTTTACTTCTGCTTCATAGGGGGACTCACATCTGCATTCTTTGGCAGCCAACAACAGTATTTTACCCTCACTGTTTCGTCCAACCACTGCTATTGCTGCCCTGTTTCCCTTAAAAGAGGCATCAGTATTTATCCTTATGTTGCCTGCCAGTGTTCTTTTTGTGTTAACAGCAGCCCTTCAAGTTGATATTGTACAAGTATAGAAAATTTTAATATCTAACCACTGAAAGGTCAAAATCTCCAAGCCTTTTGCTTTTGGCTTTCTTAAAAGCCTACAACAAACAGAATTTATAAAAATGTCGTGACATCTCATAAGGCTTCAAATGGTCACATATGGTCTACCTCAAAAAAAAAAAAAAAAAAACTTATTTAAGATTTTCTTAAATTTAGAGTTAGAAAACTTAAAATTCCTATATTAAACAACATTTCAAACATGCGAAGTACCAAAATAAACTAACCGGCTCTAATTTTGACTAGACAATAGTCAAGTTTGAAACTCTATGTAGCAAAAGTACACAAACAAAAAGTTTTGATTTTCAGGGCATCCAAACAAAGAAAATACAAATAGAGTAAAAAAAAAAATAACAGTTTAACTTACAATAGTGGAAAATGCTTTCACTATATTATCATGCATTTCAAAACAGAATTAGGGAAAACAATAAACATAAAAACAAAAACAAAAGCAGACTAAGTTAGCACGATGCCAACATAAAAGAGAATCTAAAAATAAGGCTCACAAGAGAATATAATCACAATGCCAACATAAGAGAAATTCTTAAAATAAAGGTCTAAAAACAAAATGTTTATAGAATATAGACAACAAAAATAAATAACATATGACTGTATACAAATGACAAATTCACCCAACAAGAATCCCTGAAGACAGTTAAAAAATTGTCAAAGATATAAATAAGCAAAAAAAAAAACNTATATATATATATATATATATATATATATGTGAGGGGCATGTATTGCCCGCCTCCCCGGCCTAGCAAAAATCCTGATCGACTCTTGTGACTCTCCTGCTGCACTCCCCTGTCGGAGATGTATCGCCAGCTTCAGCTCTCCTCCTAAACTCATCTCTTGTGTCTCTCCGGCTGCTCTCTTCTGCCGGAGGTGTACCACCGGCTTCAGCTATCCTCCTAGCAAGCCTTCTAGCTTCCCGCTTCCAGGACCAAGATCTCACCTTGGAGCTGCTAACTTCTCCACTCCTCCCACTTAGGAATTGTACTGTGCCAGTCCACTCCTAGCTGCCCAGTTTGCTAGCTTAGCTATTTTGAAATTTGAAATTTGGACTTTTGATCTCATCTACCAAATCTTCATATTTCAGTGTAAAGTACAGAGCTCCTAGTTCAGGGCACATCTCCAAGACATTCAGAAATTCTTTTTGGAGGTTAGCTTTTCTGTCCCGCCTCCTGCAATTTTCATCAGCTCTAGATTTTCGAGCTTATATTTCAGACTTTAACAAAAGTTATATGGCCTCGATTCCAACAGCTGTATTTGAGAGTCAGCTTTCCTTTTATAGTTTTCACCGGTTTGCCCATCTCTTACCTCCGTTTCGTTCCTTTCCTCCGCCGTGTTCACGAACAAAATATAACTGGAAACTGCTTCGTTCAGCAATGGGTTTGCAAAAATGGGTAGGACAGAAATGGATTTACTAGGTAGGGCCAACGATTTAGTTTATTATATTTTTTTCAAAAGATTTCAAATTTTTTTCATTTTAACCAGTTAATTAAGTTACCAGTTTAGTCAAATATGAGTTTCTTGGATGGTAACCCCACAGGGGGCTCACAATAGTATGTCCCTTCTTTTGATTGAAAATGATTGCAGCTTAGAGTCATGTCAAGATGTTCCACAGCCTGTGATATAAAAAAAAGACAAATTAAATTTTGATTAATATATCATTCATTTCTTTTTAAATTTAGCTTAAATACAATTTTATTTTTTGAATTTTAAGAATATTATCAATAATTTTTTTTCTTAAAGTTTTAAAAAGTTGTCATAACATTATTTATTGTTTCATTATAGTAAGCTCATGGACTTGAAAATATTTCCATATTCGGATTCGGCGAAAGCGCTTTATGCACCGATGACTCCTCTCTCTTCAACTCCATACACTTTTCTGATGCAGGAGCTGATAGAAACGTATGTAAACCTTGATTACTAACTTCAAAATATATTCAGATAGTAATGGAGGAGCAAATGTTCATTAATCCGCGAAGCACAAAGCTTCAAAGTTCAACAATGGAGGAAAGATAATATGAGCCACGCGAGGAAGACAATCTGGTATTTATCCAGATTGTCAAACGCAAGAAAGGAAGTCGTTTTGCATAACGGCTTTTTGACAAAAAGGGAAAAGTTGCGTGACGTGGCTAACAAACCGAAATTAAAAGGAAAACAAATAAACATAAGCTAAACGACGCCGTGCTACTTAAACAAATAAAACATAAACAAAAACGACGCCATAGGCCATCCAACGGTAATATCCCGTGGTCGAGCTGCAACTAGCCGTTGCCAGTAGTTACCCTGTCGTCTTCGTCAGTTACAGGAGCCACCAATTCTTCCCCACTTTCAGAAGACTCGCCCTCGAGTGGTTGTAGTAAGAAAGGAGCATCATCCGCTGGGACAAAAGGTTGAAGATCAGGAACGTTAAAGATAGGAGACAGCTTCATATCATCGGGTAATTCAAGGAGGTAAGCATTTGATCCCAATTTCTTGAGGATCTGAAAGGGACCAATTCGTTTCATTTTCAATTTGTTGTAGGTGCCCGCCGGGAAACGTTCTCGACGCAGGTAGACCATGACAAGATCACCCTCCTGGTAAATTTTTTCTCTTCGATGTTTGTCTGCTGCTGCTTTATATTTGTTGTTTGCTGTTTCAATTTTGGCTTTGATTTCATTATGAAACTGAACATAGTTATCAGCAAATGTAGTAGCCCCTTTGTGATTTGGAAAAGAGATAGAGAGAAGGTCCACCGTATTGTTAGGTTCCTTGGTGTAGACAATAGAAAATGGTGTCTTTCCAGTGGTTCTATTGAGCATGTTGTTATAGGCAAATTCAGCTTGAGGTAAGACTGAGTCCCACTGCTTAGGTTTGTCATGAGCTAGGCTGCGGAGCATGTTTCCCAATGTCCTGTTGACCACCTCAGTCTGTCCATCGGTTTGAGGGTGATAAGCACTGCTGAATTGCAATTTAGTGTCAAATTTTCTCCACAACATCTTCCAGAAATGATTAACAAATCTGACATCCCTGTCTGAAGTAATGGACTTAGGAATCCCATGTAGCCTGACAATGTCTCGAAAGAACAGATTAGCAACATAACTAGCATCAGATGCTTTCTTGCAAGGCAAGAAATGGGCCATTTTGGAGAACCTGTCAACCACCACAAATACTGAGTCAACTTTTCTGGGAGTCATAGGTAAACCTAAGACAAAATCCATAGATATATCTTCCCAAATAGTGGCTGGAACAGAAGGGAAGTGTATAATCCTGTATTATGTAGTTGACCCTTTGCTTGTTGACAAATGTGGCACTTCAATACAAAATTGGTAATGTCAGTTTTGAGTCTAGGCCAGTAGAACCTTTCACAAACAGCAGCAATGGTTTTGTCACGGCCAGTATGTGCTGCAAGACCTCCAGCATGCAGATCTTGAATAATGAAATCCCTTAGTGAGGTTCTAGGTATACAAAGTTGGTTACCCTTGAACAGAAAACCTTCTAAGATATGGTAGTCATCTGTTTTGTTGTGTTGAGAGCACTGAATCCAGATTGAAGCAAAGTCCTCATCTGTAGCATATAGATCCTTTATATGTTCAAACCCTTGTAGATCAAACTAAAGTAATGTGAGTAGGGTAGCTTTTCTACTGAGTGCATCAGCCACTTTGTTGTTGAGACCGGCCCTATGATGGAAAGTATAGTGAAATTTCTGTAGAAATTCAACCCACCTTGCATGTAAGTCATTAAGTTTCTTTTGAGAGTTCAAATATTTCAAAGGATGATGGTCACTGTGTAGGATGAAGTCTCTGTGAACCAAATAGTGCTCCCAGTGTGCAAAAGCTCGGATTACAGCATATAGCTCTTGTTCATATGTTGTCCATTTTTGTCTAGCAGTGCATAATTTCTCACTGAAAAATTCAATAGGCCTCCCTTCCTGGATCAACACTGCTCCAATACCTGTTTTGAAGGCATCAGTTTCCACTTCAAACACTTTGTCAAAATTTGGTAAAGCCAGCACTGGTGCTTGAGTTAGCTTCTTCTTCAAGAGATCAAAACTGTCTTGTTGTTCCTGTTCCCATTTGTACTTACCTTTCTTCAAGCAAGATGTCAAAGGGGCTGCTAGTTCACTGAACCCCTTAATGAATCTTCGATAGAAAGTAGCTAGGCCATGAAAACTCCTTAGCTCAGTCACTGTTTTAGGGGGCAGCCAATCCACAATAGCTTGAATCTTCTTTGGATCTGTGTGAATACCTGTTTTACTAATAATAAACCCTAAGAATAAGAGTTGTTCAGTAAAGAATTCACACTTCTGTATACTGAGATACAATTTGTTGTCCCTTAAAACCTGAAACACTTGCCTAAGTTGGTTCAGGTGGTCCTTGTATGCCTGGCTGTAGACTAAGATGTCATCAAAATAAACCACAACAAATTTTCCAATGAAAGGTTTTAGTACCTGGTTCATCAATCTCATAAAGGTACTAGGAGCATTGCATAACCCAAATGGCATGACCTGCCACTCATACAGTCCCTCCTTAGTTTTGAAAGCTGTTTTCCACTCATCTCCTGGCCTAACTCGAATTTGATGATAGCCATTTTTGAGATCAAGTTTTGAGAAAACCACTGACCCTTCAAGTTTGTCTAACATATCCTCCAACCTAGGAATTGGAAACCTATATTTCACTGTGATTTTGTTGATGGCTCGGCTATCCACACACATTCTCCAAGTGTTGTCCTTTTTGGGAACCAACAGGGCTGGTACTGCACAGGGGCTAAGGCTAGGCCTAATCAGATTCTTGTAAAGGAGGTCATCAACAATGCCCTGTAAGATTTGATGTTCAGTAGGGCTCATTCTGTAGTGTGGAAGGTTTGGGAGGCTTGCTCCAGGAATCAGGTCTATATGGTGCTGGATGTCCCTCATGGGAGGTAGTTCACTTGGTAGTTCTGCTGGAGAGAGATCCTGGAACTCTTGCAGGAGTGGTTTGACTATGGAAGGAGTCAAAGTTCTATCTTCGTTGCAGTCTTTGAGGAGGAAACCCACTAGGAAATCAGTTTTCTTCAGTTGGCTTTGGAATTGGGAACCAGTTGAGGTTATGAGGAGGGTTTTGGTAAGCTGTTTTGGGAGTTGGTTCAAAGGCATAGGGAGCAGGACAATTTTTCTGGAGTGCCATTGAAAAGAATATGTGTTGTTATGCCCATCATGCATAACACACCTGTCAAACTGCCAAGGTCTGCCCAGCAAAAGGTGACATGCATCCATTTTCACAACATCACAAGTGACAGTGTCCACATAGTTAGAACCAATAGAGAAGGACACTTGGCAGAGTTCACTTACTTTGGTGTCAACTCCTTTTTGAATCCATCCAATCTTATAAGGGTGAGGGTGGGCAGTGACTGGTAGTTGTAGAGCTTTCACTAGGGCTGAGGACACTACATTCTCACTACTGCCACCATCAATGATCACTTCACAAATCTGACTGTTAATGGTGCACCTGGTCTTAAAAATGGCAGTTCTCTGAGTTGGTAGTGGATTTTTACTCGACAGTAGCAGTTTTTGAAGTATGCACAGTATAGGTTCTCCTTGGTCTCCAGTTAACTCTTCAATCTCTTCTGAGAATTCCTCCCCATTTGCTTCTGTTTCCTCATCAAATTCATTAACATCTTCTTGTATGTTAAGTACTCTCCTCTGTGGGCATTCATTGGATTTGTGCCCTTGTTGATTGCACCTAAAGCATTTAAGAGGAAATGATTTTTGGTATGGGTTGGATTGGGTATGAGAGGGGTTTCTATTTGGTTGGAATGGTGCCTTGCTTTGTGGTCTGTTGTTTTGGTCTGGAAGTGGTCTAGGGGTTGTAGAATTTGTGTTTGTGGTGTTTGTGAAATTGGGCTGGGGATTGGGTCTTTGAGGTTTGTCAGAGTAGAAATCACAGAGAGGTTTCCACTTGTTAAAAGGTCTTGAGGATGACACTGATTTGGAAATCTGCCTCTCCACCCTGTAAGCCATATTTACTGCTGCATTCAATGTCCACAGTGGGCTGAGTTCCAGTCTATCTTGAATAGGGGTAGTTAGGCCATGTATATATCTAGCTACCTGTTGTCTTTCAGATTCTTGTAAATTGATCCTAGAATTGAGCCTGAAAAACTCTTCAGTATATTCATTAACTGACCTATTCTTTTGCATACAACTGTGGTATTGTTGGTACAGGATTTGGTCATAATCATCTGGAAGGAATCGGGACTTCAGCAGCTGTTTCATCCGATGCCAAGCTCGAATGGGTTCCTTGCCCTCCTTTCTCCTATTCATCTGCATTTGTTCCCACCAAGCTGAGGCTCCCCCTCTCAGCTTATAAGCAACCAGTTTAACTTGCTGAGCTTCATTGATGTTCATATATTCCAGAAATGTTTCCACATGTTGCAGCCAGTCTAGGAAATCCTCAATGTGAAAATGTCCATCGAAACAAGGCAGATCTACTTTCAGCTTGAAATCATTTGTTTCGGTCTGACGGTTGTTCCTAGCTTGGTTTCCCAGTCGAGGGTCACCGAATTGGTTCTGGGAACGCCTCCGTGGCTCTTCAAACAGAGAGGCCTCAATATCATCATCAGAATCTTGTGAATCAGGGATGTGGTGCCGAGGTGGATAGTTAGGAGTATTGAAGTGGGGTGGGGGTGAAAGATCGGTGAGGTCTGGTAGTTCAGATCTGGTTTGAAGTGAGGTAGCACGAGTGTTCACCGGAGGAGGTCGAGCAAAATCTCGATCCCTTGGTCCAGATTGCAACTGGTGTGAATGGTTAAGGGTCGGTTGAGGAAAAGATTGCCGAATTTCAATGGTTAGATTGTCAATCTTTTGCTCAACTCCTTTTAGAGCTACCCAAAGGACCTTCATGCTTTGTTCCTCGACAACAGGACGGCTGCAACCTTCATCGACGTTGGCCATAGCAGAAACACGGTGAGTTCCGGGCTCTGATACCAATTTGATGCAGGAGCTGATAGAAACGTATGTAAACCTTGATTACTAACTTCAAAATATATTCAGATAGTAATGGAGGAGTAAATGTTCATTAATCCGCGAAGCACAAAGCTTCAAAGTTCAACAATGGAGGAAAGATAATATGAGCCACGCGAGGAAGACAATCTGGTATTTATCCAGATTGTCAAACGCAAGAAAGGAAGTCGTTTTGCATAACGGCTTTTTGACAAAAAGGGAAAAGTTGCGTGACGTGGCTAACAAACCGAAATTAAAAGGAAAACAAATAAACATAAGCTAAACGACGCCGTGCTACTTAAACAAATAAAACAATAAACAAAAACGACGCCGTAGGCCATCCAACGGTAATATCCCGTGGTCGAGCTGCAACTAGCCGTTGCCAGTAGTTACCCTGTCATCCTCGTCAGTTACAGGCGCCACCATTTTCACCTCCATTCTTTTTCTTTAAACTCCTCAGCTCCACCTCCAATTCCCCAGAACCCTTATTCTCGACATTTTTATTTTTTATTTCTTTTAAGACTACATAGATTATATATGGTCAATTTCTTACGAGTTTGAACTTTTAAAATCAATAATAATGTATTGAGTTCAATAAGGTAGCAGAGCATGTCCCTCTCGATTGGATTTAAAATCTAACAATTCTAATTTTCAAAAAAATTATTTCTTCCTTTCACATGTTGGTTGTTTTGAAAGACAGAGAAGAATGCATGAAAAGAGCTGGTGGGTGAAGTTTGGGGTTTGAGGAGTGGGTGACGGTGGTGGGAGAAGAGGGAGGGCTTTTGACAGAGAGACGTGGTTAGGATGGGTTTTTATTGTTGAATCTTTGACTGGGTATTTCATGGAGTTTTGAGTTGAGCTGACAACCTGTTATGTTATATATTATTATTATCAAAATTTTGTAATTGAAATTTCACTTTTTAAATTTTAGTGTTGAAGTATACAAATTTATATTTTTAAAAATAGATGTGGGTTCATATTGTGTTAATCTAAGTGTCATGTTTTTGCTGTGTCAAAATTTTTCTATCTAAATTTGACCTGTTAAATTTTCATGCTAAAATATAAAAACTCAAACCTTCTAAAATTTATATAGCCATATTAACATGTCGTGTTCAAATTTATCATATCTAGTTTTAAAGATTAATGAGAGGTGCATTAGTCATAGTTCAAATAAGTGCCAACATAGTTGAAGAAGAAGGTATGATGGTTGTTGTTGAAGTGAATGGTCGAGTGAGCTTCCTCGAATGTTTTTATTGGCAAGTGCTAAGAGAGAGGACAAATTTCTGGAGGTTTTGGATTTTTTGGAAAAAGAAAACTAAATTTGAGTGCAAAACAAAAATAGTTGTAATATTTTACATAATATATTTTTAATTTAAAAATTACTACAGTTAAATATTAGTCACTTGAAATATCCACTAAACTTTGCAGTCAAAAGTAAAATAAAGTAAATTACAGCAAATTGAAAAATTGAAAGTCGATCTAAATTGTTAAGTTAAAAAATTCACAGTTCAAATTGTAAAATTTTAAAATTTGAGAATACTAAATTGCAATTAATTTATTTTTTTAATATATTTTCATGAATTCATTGCTACCCAAACCATGATATTTTACAATCATGCATTTGCTAAATAAGAAAGAACACATTACTTCATCTTTCGGATCTTCATATTTTATTACTGCTAATTACAACAGATATGCATGCATGCAAGTCACATGCACATAGAGGAGAAAAAAACAATTTTTTTTTTTTTATAACAATTTATACATAGCTACTTGTACAACAAATATGATTTATATTAATTAATTGGTGAAAGTACGTGGTCTTCTTTTAGAGAGCCACCAACTTCCCCTTTAATATCGTTGCCATTACTTCCAGATTTTAAACTTCCAACAGACTCTCTCTTCTCCCTCAGTTGCCTATTAATGCTGTTAGTTTGTCCACCGGGGGGTCCTTTGCTGATGTCTTTGCCTGTAGGTTTACCGCATCTTCTGTAATCAAATGTTCAATCAACAAATTAAAACCTTACGCTACATAATCTTCATTCCAATTAATTACATGTCATCTAAAACTAAAACTAAAGAATTCCGTTAGTAATAGATATTTTTTGGTATAATTAATAAGATATATATATATATATATGTACACTTTTAATTATTTTGTATGACAAACATATATTTTCATAAATTTTTTATAATTTATTGAAGAAAAACTTGAAGCCCCTTACATAATCGAGGTTGTGCTGTTGCAGGTCTTGAAAATTGACATTCGGTCTTCCTGAGGGATCTTAATTGGCATACCGATGAAGCTGCCCGTTAAAGCCATGAGCTATAAAAATAGTGAAGAAAATGAAGTTTCTTGCTGAAATGCTCTCTGATGAGCTACTCAGAATTAGCTCTTTGATTGTGGAGCTTTTTGAGAGTTTAAAAGAAAGAAATATATATAGACAGAGATATCCTTTCAACTAGTATAATAATGCAAATTGGACTCCGTCATTGTTGTCTTTCAAACTTTCCACGTTTCAAATAGTAATACTTTACCAATCAAATGTATTAATCAAATTGTCATTGTGATCAATACTTTAATGTTACATTGTATATTCACCATAGGACCACTTCAACGCAGAAAAGTTAAGACAGTCAGATTCAGCTTTAGCATGCTTGCCAGACTTTGACCGTGTCATATGAACATAAAACTCTAAAACCTTGGGAATTTTACTCAAATATATAGGCCAAAGACTTTTGACCATTATTTTTGAAACTTAGTAATATTAGAGGTACAATTTAGTTTATCTATTATTATTTTATTGGCTAACATATTAATATAATTTAGATATAGATAAATAAATTTTAAAAAAAATATATAATTAAATATAAGCAAATCAAATAATAATATATGTTTACTTATGTATATATTTTGATAAACTAAATTCTACTATCAACATTATTATTATCTTTTTTTTTTCTTTTTTTATATTCAAAGTGGAGGATTCAAATGGGGTGATTGAAAATTTTGAATACCAGATCCACATAATCCAATAAGATATTATGTTTTAGTACTTTTTTTGTTTAGGGGTTTGTTAATTTTTATTTTATTTTATTTATTTAAAATTTGATACCCTTGGTATATATCCAAATATTATAGACTTTGTTAAAAACTTCAAATATGTTAAAATCTAACCCATCCCGTTAAAAAAAGATCATGTGCTACTCACATGACATACTATTTACCCAAAATTGATTTTTTTGTCCCTATTGCTATTAATTTGAGAAAAACCAGATATGGAAAAAAAAAATTGAGAACCAAAAGAAAACTGATCTTACCATTTTAAACAGACACATTAATAAGTAATAACCAATCCTCGATCGCTCCGACAAGTCCAAGTGGGTGGTTTCCCCTCCAGCACCATTTCGGTGACCGCGGCTTTTGCATTTTGTTTTGAATTTCAGATATTCTTTTTCTCAAATTAATAGCAAAAGGAATAGGGAAAAAAATAACAATCAATTTAGGGGTAAATACACGTAATGCTCTTTTAACAGGCTCTATTACATTTTATCAGATTTGAACAAAAATATATATATATATATATATATATATAAGTTTTGAATACTTTAGGTTATGAAATGTAATCTCCAAATTAGGTTAGCAAGCAATCAAAAGGTCATCCCTATATAGAAGATGTAAGATTGCTAGGGCAGACCCTGCAAATCTTGATATCTTGAGAGCATATTCAATGGATCTTTCTATTTTTTAAAAGTTATTGTCACATAAGATAAATAAACAATCTAATTTAAAAATCTTCTCCAATGGCTCTGTCTCAATAGTCTGTTAAGCTGATGTGGCATAAAAAAAATAGAAGATGTCTAGAAGACTGTCTACTTCTAGAGGGTCTATTAGAGAGTCTAATTTATTAATTATATTTATTTTTATTAATTTTGATTAACTTTTAGATCATTTTTAGTTTGTTTTGAACACAACCATTGGAGATAACTTTTAAATAGACATTATCTATTAAATAGACATTATGCCATATAAACAGAAAGACTTCTATTTTTTTTGCCACATAGACTTTAATAGAAATAACGAGTGGAGATGCTCTGAGTTCCTGTATCACTTTCTAGCAATCTAAAAAAACTTCCAACGACAGAACAAGAAGACAAAATAAAAAGATATTAAAGAATTATTTTCCCAATTACATTTAAAACCGAACCTATGGAGCAAATTTCGGTACTAAAATACAAACATGTGGAATTTTTTTGCTACATCGGTTGTAAAGTAGATTTTTTATGTTCGGAAGTTGGTGTAAGCTGAAACTGTAGTACTAGTACTTGATGACTTAGCATGCCAATATTTTTTTAAGAATCAATATTTTTTTTCTAATGTCTCTGCTTTTAATTCAGTTCTATATTTATATAAATATAATTTGCTATAAAATACGTACGTATTCGTATCGAATGCACATGCACATCAGATATATTAGTAATATGCTATCGGTTATTTATATGCTGTATAGTAAATTACATACTATTGGTACTTTGGATATGCATGCATTTTGTAGAAAAATTGTTAAGATATGATATTTCTCTTTTAATTAGTATATGTATTTATATTAAAGCAATCCAGGAGAAAAACTTTTTTTCTTGTTAAAGATTCCATGGTTGATTTTATTTATTTATTATTATTTGGCAATTGCACACCATCCACCTTTCCAGGCATCATCCACATTAATGACCAGATGACCATCTTTAGGCGGTAGCCACCTAACCAAACCTCTGTCTAACCCTTTGGCCGCAGTCCTCACCACCAAAGCAGAAGAGAACTCGTTGTCCGACGCATCCCAATTCGCCACCACATGGGCTACATCCAATTTGCCAGCAAACAACTTATCATTCCTCATGGACCAGATTGAGAATAGGAAACATATATACCATAACCAGAGGAAGATTGATTTCCTCCGAACAAGGTAATGAGAGACACCACATCACTAAGTCCGCTGTGGTTGTTACATTGATCAAATCCAAACGAAAGCTGAAGGTGCTAGCAAACGCGACAGCTCTCGAGATTGAGCATTTGGAGAAAAGGTGAATGGCAGTTTCTTCCTTCTGTGCAATAATTTTTGCATATCTCTGAAGTACTGATAACATGGTCAATGCTATATTAGGAAAATATTTTTTTGTGCCCGCGATTGGCAGTTAGTAGTACTAGACCACTGCGTACTATTAAATTAATAAAATGTCATATTCAGCATGCAAATCGAAGTGTATTTTCTGTGTTACATGCTTTGAGATGCAGCTTATTATGCTACTGGAGCCGCCAATTTGTGCTAATTAAGAGGGGTGGGTCAAAGGCGTAGAAGAACTTGCTTTTTTTTTTTTTTTTTAAATCCTTTTTCTTTGTTTATATATATATATATAGGGTGCTAAGCACCTGAAAATACGGCTCCGTTAAATCAAGCTTTGGCCAAAATAGGGGAAGTTCAGTCAAAATTGCAACACTATTCATGCCTCGGTCAAAATTCTCGCATTTTTGGTCAAAATTGAGCCTTGGTCTAAAAGCGATGTTCCACCTTATTTTCAAAAAATTTCAGCCTCTGGTTCTTCATTTACGCATGTCAACTGAAGCTTCGTGGGAGGAGAACAACAAACCAACATCCATCAGCAGTGGAAGATCATCAAATGCAGCCACCAGTCGGCCTTACTCTGGGCACCTCTGGCCATCAGTCGGTTTTTCCGTTCTCGTTACTCTGCACAGTAGTCGGCGATACTTGCGGCTATACTCCTTGGTTTGCTAGAGGTATTTTCAATATTTTGAAATCCAATATTTAGGGTTTTTTGCTTGTTATTGACTTGCGGTTTTGGTACAGAACTAGATAAATGGAATAGCATTGTAAGGAACTTGACAACAGCTGGAACAACACAGCTGGGAAATATGTTAAGGTCTATACATGATTACAAATATATTAGGTTTATCTGGTTTCTTGCAGCAAATCTAATGTTTAGCTTGACTTGAAAAATAAATAAATTAAAAAAGGCAAATTGGAAAGGTGGATTAGTTATACTACTGGTTTCAGTTACCTTTAGTAGTTTATGATTGGTGTGCGGGAACACATATAGCTAGTGCTTGCTCATATAATGACCAAATGGGAGTATGAGTTTCTAAAGCATTATGTTCTAAAACGTATTTGGATATATTGACCTTGTCTCATGTCTTGTTGTTTTGTAGGGTGTGCTTGGCTCTGCGGTCTGCTCTTTGCCAGATTGTGAATGTATTTTGTAACAAGTTCTGCTTTTCTCCGTCTAGTTGTCTCAGTTTTGCTGGATTGATCACTATATAATTATTTATTACCATTAATCAGAAACAATTATTTGTTAATTACATTAGAAATTGATTATGCAATTGCATAAATGGAATTCATTTTTTTGATCCCAAATTCCCTCTCTTTGCGGGTTTTCCATAAGAGAAGCTTAGAGCAGTTATTGTGAAAATGAGCTCATGTATGCTGAGGTCCAATAATTAAATAACAAACCAATTGTTAAATCGAACACATTCTCCAGTATTACTATTCCCCCACTATACGAGTATACGTTCAAAATAATAATAATAAAGAAAATAGATAGCTTAATATATTTAGAAGAGAAAAGATAAAACAGTGTCTCAGTCAAAAGAAAACTGTTTTTGCTAGGAAAAACACATTAAGAGGTACAAACAGGATTGCTCATGTTTTTGCTAGGAAAACTGTTTCCTAAGAAAACTGTGAAATATGAATGGATGAGGTTCCAAGTTGGTTGGATTAGCTTGCCCCTGGAGTTACAGACCACCAGTGCAAAGGCCGCTGTTCTAGTTTTCCAGGCAGCGTCCACATTAACCGACAAGGCACCATCTGTGGGGGGGTTCCAATGGCCCAATTTCGTCCTGTACCAGTTCTACATGCAATCATAAAGTTTGATCATCTCAGTGCATACTCGCTTTCTTATGTTCGACAACTAAAATAGAAGACTGAAAACCTTATTTAAAATACTTAAAATAGAATGTGATACCACCTAATAATGTACCTATTATGTAACATATTTCCGTCTAAGCCTTTTCATGGAAGATAATGAGACATAATTAGATAACAATTGGGATTGTCTAACAATGATATATGATGAAAGTCTCATATCCTAAGTTCAATCTCATAAGTTAGTAAAATATATTCTATCAAATAGATAACAAACATGATTGCTCATATAATTAAATATATTCTAAAATTTAAGTTTCAGCCTGATATGCCCACTGGGAGCTGCAAAATCTAAGCAACATAATATCCACTATATTAATATGCATTACAGACATACCAATATCAGGTTGAAACCATTTCAAATTTGGGGGGAAAAAACCCGGTCAATTTCGGTCAAAAAATCCTAAATATTGGATTTCAAAATATCGGAAATACCTTTGGCAAACTGAAGAGTATCGCCGCCGACTTTGCAAACGCTGGTGCAGAGGAAGCCGAAGAGTATCGCTGCTAACTGGTGTAGAGGAAGCCCGTGGTGGTGCCTTTGCCGCCGATGGCTCCTGGCTTCGCCGCCGACTGGTGCAGAGGAATGGGAAACTCGACTGGTGGTCGGAGTTTCCCGGAATAAGGCCGATTGGTGGCTGCGCTTGATGATCTCCCACCGCCGATGGCTCCTGGTTTGATATCTTCTCCCATGAAGTTTTGGTTGGCATTCGAACATGTAAAAAGCCCGAGCCCGAAAAGGTTTTCAAATAAGATGGAACGGTGCGTTTAGACCAAGGCTCAATTTTGACCAAAAATGCAGGAATTTTGACCAAGGCGTGAATGGTGTTGCAATTTTAACCGAACTTCCCCCTATTTTGACCAAAGCTTGATTTAACGGAGCAGTGTTTTTGGGTGCTTAAGAAAACCCGATCCGGTGCCTTAGCACCCACATATATATAAATGTGTGTGTTAACCCTTTTTTTTTTCTTCTTTTGAAATTAACGTTCTTTTCCTTAATATATATATATATATATATATGTGGTAATTATTTCATTTTGTTTAGAGTTTTCAAAAGTGATAAATTTTTTTTTTCATATTTTTAATTTATAACAAAATGTTATTATCATTCATGAATAATAATAACAACAACTACTATAATAATAATAATAATTACTCACTTTAATATTTTATAAATAATGTAATTATATTAAAAATGGTGATAATAACAAAAAATATTTTTTATACATTTCATTTTCAGTATAGTAAAATCCATGCAATAACTATAAATTCATTAAAATATTTATAATTTTTTAAAAGTTATTTGCATCGCTCTTCTTTAACTATTGGTGTGTGACAATTTGCTTCCAACATTTAGCAATTATGCTCCCTATTAACTCTTAATGTTACTTTAGTACCCCTTACCATTATTAATCATGCATTAAATAATATCATTTTATCTTCCATATGTCTTTTACGTGCAACACCAAGTCACCAATAAAGATAGTTTTTATCTTTACCACTCTATATTTCTTTTTCTCTCTTTGAAGGGTTCGAAAAAAGATGAAAATCTTGGAATAAGTAGAGCGCATTGCAATTGGAATTTTTGTTTCTAAAAGAGATTCTCTAAAGGCGGCAGAGCCAAGTTTCTCATCCATCTCCGACGGTATTGATTCCAATATTGGCCGTCCGTTCATTAAATCGATGCCCAATTTGATGGAATTTTCTCCAAAGACGTTCTAATTTCCTGTGCTAGAATTTTTGCATATCCCTGAAGTACTTTTCCTATTGTACATATGATTTGCAAATATTTCCATATCCGGATTCAACGAAAGCTCTTTATGCACTGACGAGTCCTCTCTCTTCAACTCCATACACCTTTCACCTCCACCCTTTTTCTTAAACTCCTCAGCTCCACCTCCAGTTCCCTAGAACCCCTATTCTAGTCACTTCAGTACTTTTTTTAAAACTATATAGATTATACATGGTCAATTACTTACAAATTTGAACTTTTAAAATCAGTAGTATTGTATTGAATTCTATAGGTTAGCGTAGCATGTCCCTCTCGGTCGGATTCAAATTCTAACAATACTAATTTTCAAAAAAATTATTTCTTCTTTTCAAGTGTTGGGTTTTTTGAAAGACAGAGAAGAATGAAAAGAGCTGGGTGGGCGCAGTTCTAGGGTTTGAGGAGAAGGTGAAAATGGTGGGAGAGGAAGGAGGACTATTAATAGAGAGACGTGGATGGTATGGGTTTTTATTGTTGAATCTTTGATTGAGTATATATATATATATATATCGTGTTATATCATATTTTGGATAAAATTTTACAATTCAAATCGGAGCCTTTAAGCTTTAATTAATGTTGAAATATGTAAATCCAAACTCTCAAAAATAAGTGTGGGTTCCTTTCGTATTAATCTTAGTATTATGTTCTTGCTGTATCAAAGAATTTTCATCCAAATCTGGCCTATTAAGCTTTCGTGCTAAAATATACAAACTCAAACATTAAAAAATTCATACAGTCGTATTAATGTATCATGTTAAAATTTATCATGTCTTGTTTTGAGGATTAATGAGAGGTTCGTTAGTTGGAGTTCAAAAAAGTGCCGACATGGTTGAAGAAGGTATGGTGGTTGTTGTTGAAGTGAATGGTTGAGTGAGCTTCCTCAAATGTTTTTAATGGCAAGTGCTAGGAGAGATAGAGGACAAATTTCTGGAGGTTTTGGTTTTTTGTCAAAAAAAAAAAAATATTGAATGCAAAATTTTAAAAATAGTTATAA
Source organism: Ochetophila trinervis (assembly GCA_003254975.1). NCBI lineage: Eukaryota > Viridiplantae > Streptophyta > Magnoliopsida > Rosales > Rhamnaceae > Ochetophila > Ochetophila trinervis. The sequence continues at coordinate 17,971 of QANX01001333.1, forward strand.
TATTTTGCACTTTAATATATTTTTAGTTTGAAAATTAATACAGTTTAATATTAGTCATTTGATACCGCTACTAAATTTTATAGTAAAAAATATAATAAAGTACAAATTGCAACAAAATGGAAAATCGAAAACCTAAATTTTTGAGTAAAAAAATTCACAGTTTAAATTGTAAAATTTTAAAACTTGAAAATACTAAAGTACAATTAATTCTTTTTTTTTTTTTTTAAATATATTTTCATGCAATTCATTGTTACTCAAACCGGGATATTTTACAAACATGCATATGCTAAATTAGAAAGAACACATTACTTCATCTTCGGATATTCATCTTTAATTACTGCTAATCACAATATATATCCATGCATGCATGGAAGTCACATGCACATAGGGGAGAAAAGACAAATTTTTTTACAACAATTTATACATAGCTACTTGTAAAGTATATATAAATATATAGAAAGACAAATATGATGTATATTAATTAATTGGTGAAAGTACGTGGTCTTCTTTTGGAGAGCCACCAACTTCCCCTTTAATATCGTTGCCACTATTTCCAGATTTTAGGCTTCCAACAGAATCACTATTTTCCCTCAATTGCCTATTAATGCTGTTTGTTTTTCCACCGGGGGGTCCCTTGCCGATATCTTTTCCTGTAGGTTTACCGCATCTTCTGTAATCAATTAAAACAAATTAAAACAATTAGTATCTACATATATTATCTTCATTCCAATCAATTACATGTCATCTAAAACTAAAGAATTACATTAGTAATAGATATTTCTTTGTTATGATCAATAAGATATATATATGTGTGTGTGTGCACTTTAATTATTTTGTATGACATACATATATTTTCATGGAATTCTTATAATTTGGTGAAGAAAAAGTTGAAGCCCCTTACATAATCGATTTTGTGCTGTTGTAGGCCTTGAAAATTGGCATTCGCTCTTGCTGGGTGATCTTAATTGGCATACCAAGGAAGCCACCTGCTAAAGCCATGAGCTATAAAAATAGTGAAGAAAATGAAGTTTCTTGCTGAAATGCTCTCTGATGAGCCACTTAGAATCAGTTTTTTGATTGTGGGGCTTTTTGAGAGCTTAAAAGAAGTATATATAGACAGAGATTGAGCACGTTTCAACGAGTTTAATAATGCAAATTGGACTCCGTCATTGTTAATTGTTTCAAACTTTTGAGGTTTCAAATAGTAATACTTCATGTATCAAATTTATTAGTCAAATTGCGATTGTGGTCAATGCTTTAATGTTACAATGTATATTCAGCATAGTTGCCAAAAAAAAATTGTATATCAAGTACCACTTCAACGCAGAAATTAAGACCGCCAGATTCAGCTCTAGCATGCTTGCCAGACTTTGACCGTGTCATATGAACATAAAACTCCTAAACTTGGAATTTCACCTTTCTAACAAAGAACTTCATTTTTCAAGTCAAATATATACGTGAAAGTCTTTGACCATTGTTTTTGAAAATTGAGTAATGTTATAGTTACATTTAGTTTATCAATATAGACATGCATGTATTATTATTTTATTAGTTAATGTATTAATATAATTTAGATATAGATAAATAAATTTATAAAAGAATAAATGTAATTAAATATAGGCCAACCAAGTAATAATATTGATAAACTAAACTCTACTATCAACATTATTATTATCTTCTTCTTTTTTAAATTCAAAGTGGAGGATTCAAATGGGATCATTAAAAATTTTGAAGACTAGATCTACATAATCCAATAAGATATAAGATATGTAGGAAAAAAATTATGTTTTAGTACTTTTTTTGTTTAGGGGTTTGTTAATTTTTATTTTATTTTTTAAATTTGATACCCTTAGTATATATCCAAATATTATAGCCTTGTTAAAAACTTCACATATGTAAAAATTTAACTCATCCCATTAAAAAAGGATCATGTACACTCACATGACATACTATTTAACCAAAATTAATTTATTTTTCCCTTATCTTGCTATTAATTTGAGAAATACCAGATATTGAAAAAAAAAAAATCACAACCAAAATAAAATTGATCTCACCATTTTAAACAGACACATTAATAAGTAATAACCAATCCCTCAATCGCTCCGACATGTCCAATTGGGTGGTTTCCTCTACAACACCCACTACAAAAAAAAATTGATGTTTCGTGACGGAAATCTTTGTGACGGAAATGTACCCGTCACAAAAAACAGTTTTCTGTATTGAAAATTTCAATTTCCGTCACAATTGTAGATTCATTTTTCATTATTTGTGACAGATTTTTTGCCATCACGAATCCAGCTGGGCGAGAACAAATTTTTGAATTTTTGTTTGCATTTAGTGACGGCAAATGACAAATGTCGTCACAAATTGCCTTCCAAAAATATTAAAAAAAGGTTTAAATGCATTTTAGTACCCTCTAAAATTGAATTTAGGCGGGAACAAATTTTTGAATTTTTGTTTGCATTTAGTGACGAAAAATGACAAATGTGGTCACAAATTGCCTTCCAAAAATATTAAAAAAATTATTTTCAGTATTGTGTCGGTTACTACCCATTCACAGTTGCTCCAAACAAAAAAAAAGACTTTTTGTGACGGAAAGACTTTTGTGACGGAAATTACTGTGATGGAAATGACAATTTTACCCTTGGAGTTAAGTGAAATTGTGAGAGGAATTAAGGGCAATTTTGGAAAGGGGGGCAAAATATGAATATCTGGCCTTCTCCTTCCCTGTACGAGCAGAACTCCATTTTTTTCCCCATTGTTGTTGCCAAGAAGCTTTTGAGAGAAAAATCTTCAAATTTCTTCAATCTTCTCCAAATCAGCCTTAGAAATAGGTTACCCATAGGTTTTAGGGCCTTTTAAACACTTTGGTAAGGTTTGTTTTAACCAAAAGCCACTCTAGATGTGAGTTTTGGGGGTTTAACCAAATTTCCTTCTCACCGAAAATTGAGAGATTCCGGCCACCTCTCACCGGAATCTTTGTATCAAAAGCTTTCTTTCTCATTCCTATACAAAACCCAAGTGTTGTAATTGAAGATTAGTGAGATAGGTTAGAGATTTGACAAAAAAGACACATAGGGGATTTTCGAATTTCTGGAGAAATTGTGAAATTTTGGCTCCAATTGAAGGTAAATCATGTTTTTTATGCTTAATTACATTGTATAATGATAAGCATTGTAGTATAGAGTTGAAGAAGGAAAAATTAGTGAAATTTGTGAGTGTTTGGATTGTTTTTTGATGAAATTATTGTAATATTTTTATGTTGTTTGGAATTTGGCAATTTGATTTTGTTTATGTTGCTGCTGGAATTTATGTGGATTTGGATGTGTTCTTGATGGCTAAATTGTATGAGAAGTAGTACATTGAATGTAGTGCTGGTTAGTGAATGGATATGAGTAATTACATTCTATTTAATTTTGATTCTCTTTTAGATAACATTAATAACTTTCAAAGGAAATAGTTTTGGCAGTGGTATGTGCGTTTTGGAGTCCTTTATGTTTTGGCAGCAGATGCAATGGTCCTCAATCTTATTGTTTTTGTAACAGATTACCATAATAGGTTAGTTCTTCTTATTTTCATTTAATAAAATACTTCATGTTCTAAATGTTTTATATTTCTTTTTAATTTTGTAGTTTTGATTTTATAATATTTGAGATTATTTGGGATTTTTTTAAATTAAAATTAAAAAAAAGTATAATAAAATATAATAGAACTATTTTGATGTTTTAATTGCATTTTTTTTTTCAATTTAGTTTTAAACAGTCAAAAATAATCTCAATACTATAAAATCAAAAGGAAAAAAAAAACTAAAAAACAACCAAAAAAATTCACAATCAACCTCTATAAAATCTAATTTTAGCAAATCTCATTATCTCAATATTTGAGAGAAGCCCTTCCCAACCGAACACACACACACTCACATATATATATATATATATATATATTATTCTTTCAAACACTTCCTAATCGAATTAATGGACTCAACCCTCTCCTGGATCAAAACCAATACCCTTTTCCTTCTTTTAGACTTGGTGGAGTCAAAATCATATAAGTATAGAAGAAACCAGCTTCATGGACTTTTAAATCCCAAACACTTCCTTAGAAAAAAATGAGTAAAGAAGTGACTACTGTTACTTCTACTACTATTAGTTGTGAATTCTCTACTGCTTGTTCCCTTTCTCTTTCTAAGCCTCCAATTTAAGGATTATAAATAATATTAACTTAATGATATGTGACATATGTCTACGAAACAAGACAGTGAAGGAAGAAAGGGAAACAAACCTGTAGTTATTGGCTATGAAATCCTGTCTAGTAAAAAATTTCTCTAGTTATATTGGAAAACTAATCTTATGTATTCTCTTTTAAGGTTTATTTCTTCCATGACTAGTGTATTGAACAGAATGACTCTATTTAATCATATTGATATGAAAACAATTTCGAGTTGTTCAATTTTAGTAACAGCTCCTTTTTGCAGGTTGTGGTAATTGATGAGGTGGACTCTTTTCTCTTCCGGCCTCATTTGGGATTACGAGCAAAGTATCATGCTGTATGTAAACTCACTAATGCTATAATTGAATCTTTACCTACTCCTTGTGGCATTCTTGTTGCTTTTAGCTTTTCTTTTCCTTGGATCTGCACTGTATTTACTTTTTAGAATATTTGCATTTCTAGTGGTGGTATAATAAAGGAAAAAAAAAAAATGGGAGCAAAGGTGGTAGATGAATGTGTTAATGTGCTCCTAAGTACATCCTTGGCATATGAGGTTTAAATAGTTACCCTTGGTTGGACATCACTAGGTTCCCTGAGGACATGTTTGCATATTGTATCCAACTTTTTTTTACATAAAAGTTTTCTTCTTGCTTTTTTTATTTTTTTATTTATTTTTTTAAATTTTTTTTTGTGAAAAGAAAATTATTATTGAGAAAGAATACTTCCATTTTTTCCATTTGCAATGCGGTTTTGTTTCTTCAAAATGGGTTAGAGACCTTTGCATCTGCACTGGGTCTGCCACGTTGCAGAGAAATATATCCTGTTTAATTTCTCTATTGGGTTATAAACAGAAGTGCATTTATTGAGCTTGGACATGGTGGTTATATTTATGCTACCACCTCCTCTGTTTCATTATGGTGGTATTCTTATGAACTTCAAATATCTTTCTACCAAATGATGTATAATCTTGAGGTTTTTCTTTGTTATTTCTATGGATGGGACTTATGGTTATTTGCTTTTTCAAGGTTATGTAAAAAATGTCATTATCTCAGGGGCAACTGGGAGGTATCCAGAAGGGATTTTCACAATCCTGGATTTATAGCAATGATTTCTGCAGAACGTGATTATATGGATACTGATTTTGATGAATATGCAGCTCCCTCTTCAAGAAGCCTTATATGCTGCTGTATAGGTGCTAAATAGTCTCTCTCTCTCTCTCTCTCTCTCTCTCTCTTTTTGTCTCATTTTAAAATTCTCTACTCAATTATCGTAACAAAGGAAGAAACCTTTTGAGCTCTTGGCTCTGTTTAGTTCAACAAAATGCAATACCTTGAGGAACAATTAATCTTTATTCATCTCCAGCTTTGTATGGTGCAATGAATAACCTTGAGAATAGATGAACATCTCTCCTCTAAGCTTGGGGAAATAATTTTTTTTTCCCCCTCTGGGAAAAATTATACCCCTGGCCATTATATGAGAGTAAAGACTTTTAGCATCTTCACTAGCCGAAACTTCCAGGAACAATTATTGTCTCTGAAGAATTTATTATCTTGTGCAATAGCAGTGGCATCTACAAGTGTGCATTTACCACATTGATGGAGTTACAACTTTTTTTAGAAAAAGAAAGTATTATGACTACTTTAGTTTGTAGATGGCTATGAATTAACACTTTAAAGCAGCAAATATGCATCTTGTGGTCTCTGAGAATTAAAGTAGTTGAGATATTTTAAGAAAATGCTGTCTTTATATTTATATTTTCTTAGTCTATTTTTACCTATTGTTAAGAGATGTTCTGGAGCTTACAGAGGCCATTAGAATCAAAGACAAGGAGGCAGAGGCTTATATATCAGAATTTGAGCCCTTACTAGATTTTTGCTTCAGATTTCCATTCTTTTTTAGATAAATAAATGAGCTGGATTCATGTATGCTTTTTTGTTTTCATGCAGACCATTGGCCAGGCATATAAGGATATGCAGACCCAAAACCAGCATCTATTGCAGCAGGTGACTGAGAGGGATGAGTACAATACCAAGGTCTGTTTTGTTACTGTCTGCATTTCTAATTTGCTTCACTTGGATGTGGCAAGGTTTGTTGTTTCGTCCAGTTTTTCAATTTAATTCCACTTCTTGTGTATATATGGGAATAATTATTCTACTTGTTAGATTGTAATTTAATGGGAATAAAAATTCTACTTGTTATATTGTAATTTAATGCCACTTCTTGTGTATATATGTGCAGGTGTTAACTTGCTCACGGTGATGACTTTTATTATTAGTTAGTAACTTAATTTAATTTCACAGGTGAAAGAAAAAAAAAAGGGAGTGAATAGAAAGTTAATACTGGAGAGGAAAAAGCTGTGATTAGTATTGGTATTGCTGCTTGTTTCGTCACCTTATATGATCTTTTAATTCATTTTGTTATCACATTTTCTTTTTAATTGCTTGTTATTCTTTACTTTTTTATTTTTCTCCCTTTCTCTTTTGAAAATACATATTCTTACCCTTTTTTGTGATGATTTTCTAGGCTGGATATCTCAGAAGGGATAACTTATCTTACAAAACTTAGGCAGCTAGATCGTTTTATGAGCCTCTTTGTACGCCAAAGCCAATCACAAGAAGTTACTAGCCTTTCACGAGAAGCATGTTGTGAAATTTGAACACAATTCTTTCATATGAAGCATGGTATGTAGATGGTTATTTTTTGAGGAACATGGTAGTGTGATGTATTAGAAACTTTTTTCAATGAAGCATGTAATAGGACAAGTGCGTAGTGAATAATTTTTGAACACTTTATATCAAATGTTTTAATGTTAAATGAATTTTACAGTGTTGTTTGACTACTTATTCTATTTGAATTGTATTACTTACTGATCATATTCAATGGCCTGTGTTTGAATAGAAGAGACCATATTAACATTAAAATGGGTTCATAAAAAATTACTGAAATAAAAAATAAGTGAAAAAATGTAGCTGGAAAAAAAGAAAGAATTGGTTTTCCGTGACGGGAAACCGTCACAAAACTGTCACAACAACAACCTTTACGTGATGGCTGTGAACCGTGACAAAATATATATCAGTGACAAAAATCCGTCACACAGTTGTCACAGAAGACTGTCATTTGCCTTGAGAATAAAGGGTCACAGTTGGGCAACTGTGACGGGAATCCATCACAAAGTCGTGACTAAGCCGCACAACTGTCATGTTAGTTGGCCGTCACAATTAAGTAATAGTGACGGTTAGCCGTCACATTACTGTCACAAAGATCTAATTGCGACGGAAAAGGAGCCGCCACTTAATCCTTGCCGGCGGTGGCTCGCCGGAAATCCATAATGGATTGGCATATAAGTGACGGTTTGATGCCGTCACTTAAAGTACTTTTTTTATGACGATAAACAGTAAACGGTCACTGAAAATAATTTGTGTCAGGGCTATTGTGAAAGCACTGTGACGGGTTAGTTACCGTCACAGTTTGTGGATTATGTGATGAATCCGTCACATATACTATACGTTGTGACGAATTTGTTTCCGTCACAGAAAGCTCTTTTTTTTTGTAGTGAATGTTAAAAAGAATATTTCATCATGTTACAGTTTACACGAAGATGAAGCTGGACAAGTAGTGTCCGAAGTTGAACCAGTTGACGAGGAAACAACATTTCAAGGCTCAATAGCTTGAGTTCTCAAGTATTCGACCTTTTCATAATCTTGTGGAACATTACCAATATTAATTTTTTTCTCCAACTTTGAATTCTCTCCAACTCCATTGTGACTTCTTTCATAGTGGGTCATTTCCTTCTGTTCAAATTCAAACGTCTCATGGCGAGGTTGTTAACTACCATTACATCTTTTTTCTTACCTTTCTACACATGACCATCAAGGATGCCGAAGAGACTATTTTGCTACATTGAGAGAATGAAATATGTTGCTAGACTTTTTCATGCTTCTTCTGATCTCTTTGTAGTAATTGCTCTTTCTCCAGTTAATAGCTCCACAAGAACCACTTTGAAGCTATAAAGATCACTCTTCTTTGTAAATTGGCTTGATTGAAAATACTCAGGATCCAAGTAACCCAATGTTCCATCAGTCAAGATACTTTTGTAAAATGTACCTTGGCCTCCTTGCCCAAAAATTCTATCTACATGAAACCGATAAGTGGCTTTCTCTATCTCTTTTGAATTGAACATCTTGATTGTCTCAACATTGACTTCACTTAAGCATAATTGTTGTTATAACTCCAAACCAACATTGCGTTTAAAAAACTTTTTCTTGCGTCAATTTTTTCTTCTTTTCTTAAAAAACTTTTTCTTCTTTTTCTTGAGTAAAATCCATAAAGAGAAGAAAAGAAATACAAGTCCTAAACTGATACTGGAACCTACAATGTCAAAGCAATTAATAATGAATCAATGTTTTTTTTTTTTTGTAAACTAAACAATTTTTTTTTGTCAAACATAAAATATATTAAAAAACAGGCAAACAAACAAATTATTGTCAAGTGAAGAATATTAATTATGCTATTATTTGTAAAATAGTAAGATGTGCCAATGCCAATGAAATTTAATGCACTCTCATTTACTTAATTCGTTTAAAAAATAATTAAATATGTAGAGGAAAATTATCATATGGACATTTGGATATTCAAATTGTCACTAAAAGCTGTTTTTAATGATAGTCTTTGTCATTGAATTGTCACTAAAACTATCTTTAGTGAAAATTTAGACATTTAGATGTCAGGATTTCAAAATCTATATTTATATCTATATCTACACACACACACACACATATAACCTGATTGAATATTAGTCAGGCTACTATCATGTATATTTGACATTTGTTATATTCAGGTATGAAATTCAAAGGCTAAGAATAAGTAAATAATAAAAAATAAGTAATATATACAGTCATACTACTATCATGTATACCTGACAATTGTTATGTTTAGGTATGAAATCCAAAAGCTATGATTAAATGATAAATAAAGAATAAGTGAATGAATAAGTCATCAAAATTTTTTAGACATCTAAACTATTTATATATTTTTTTTATTTAATCTTAGCATTTGGATTTCATACCTGATCATAACGATTGTGAGGTATACCTTATAATAGTCTGACTGTTGTGTGGGTAGTTTTAGCTCCAACTTAATTGACCTCCCCAAAGTCATTACAAACAGACTGGCGGCGACACTGAGCAGGTTCACATCAAGGTCCTCAGATAAATGCCACGGGTTCTTTAAGATTTTGAAGGGTAAGACCAATTTTGAGTAGACTGATGAGTGTGAGAAAGCATTCAGCGAGTTGAAGAGTTATCTTGGGTTATCTCATTTGTTGGTAAAGCCAAATTTTAGGGACTTTCTTCAATTATATTTGGCAATCTCAAACTATGTGGTAATTTCGATGTTAGTTAAGTGCGAGGGAAATGAGTAGAGGCCAATCTTGTAGAGGCCAAGCTGTTAGATGCTAAGACATGGTACTCACAGATGGAAAAGTTAATCTACACTCTCGTACTTTCTAATCATAAGGTTAGACCCTACTTTGAGATTCATACCATCGAGGTAGTCATGGCTCATCCTTTTGGGGTTTTTTTGCACAAGCCTAGTATAGAAAGGCAGAAGGCTTTGTGGGCAACTGAGTTTGGAGCTTTTGATGTCAAGTATGTCCTTAGACAGCAATGAAATCTCATGTCATTGATGACTTCTTTGCGGGATTCTCGACCATTTTTTAGGAAACCGAAGGAGAATCAAATGCTTCATCTGAGTGTGAATTATTTGTAGTTGGCTTGTCCAATGCGAAGGAAATCAGAGTTGACATTTTTGTTAAAAAGTTCGCTTAGTGATCTTATAGAGCATTCTCTGCGTTTTGGTTTTCAGGCATCCAATAACGAGGCAGAGTATGAGGCGTTGATCATTGGGCTGGGTGTGATGAAAAGTTTGGGGCCACATTATTAAAAATTGCAAGTGACTCTCAGCTAGTGGTCAACTAGGTAAAAGATACCTATACGGCCAATTTTCCTACCATGGCCAAGTATTTGAAGAAAGTACAGGGACTAATGGAGGGTTTTGAGAAAGTCAAACTAAAGTAGTTGCTGAGGGAGGAGAATGGCCACGCTGACTTAGCCAATGTAGCCTCGGCTGTGTGTCTAACTGGTGGACGAGCTAGACCGGTTGAAATTCTCTCAAAAATGAGCATTTCGGAGGATATCTAGCGGTGTTGAATGTTAAAGAGGAAGGACATTAGGATTAAAAAGATTATGGATTTCATTGTAGACGGGTCTGTTCCATCAGATAAGTAAGAGGCTCACAAGCTGCGGATGAAGTTACCCAGGTACTGCATGCTCCATGGAAATGCATACAGGAGGTCATTCTTTAGCCCTTTGCTCAAGTGCCTCAGTGCAAAGTCCACATTGAAGGTGATGGCATAAATGAATGAAGGTTTTACTGGAAATCACTTTGGAAGACATGCTATAGACCAAAGAATAGCGTTGCAAGGTTTCTATTGGCCGACACACACGAAGGATTCATAAAGGTATTCTAAAAAATGTGAGAAATATCAGAAGTTTGCTCTTTTACATCATGTCTCATCCAATGAGCTTACGTTGAATACGAGCCCTTGGCCTTTCATCCAGTCAGGGCTCAATATTTTAGGGCCACTTTCCTAACCTCCGGGTCAGAAGAAATTCATATTGGTAGCCGCTGACTATTTTTCCAAATGGGTGGAGGTCGAGTCATTTTCCAACATCAAAGACTCAATTTTGGTTCGGCTTGTCTAGAAAAACATCATATGTAGGTTTGGTTGCTAAGGGTTATAGTAACGGACAATGGGATTTAGTTCATAAGATCAAAATTCAAGGATTTCAACAACAAGTGGGAGATTAATGTCTGATGTTCGACTCAAAGACATCAGCAGGTGAATGACAAGCTAAGGCAATTAACAAAATGATTTTGAATACTTTTAAGAAGCGTCTGGAGAAGCAAGGGAAAGTGGGCAGGAGTGTTTATAGGGGTGCTCTGGTCTTATTGGACTACCATTTGAGAACCCACAGGGTCAACCTCGTTTTGTTAAGATTATGGCACTGAGGCAATCATTCTGGCGGAAATAGCAAGGAGGATAATTAGGACCTGTGGTTAGCTTGAGCCTTTTCATGATCAGATGATGAAGTAATCTCTAGATGACTTGGAGGAAAGAAAGGCAGTAGTAACAATAAGGCTCAATCATTACCAAAAGCTTGCAGTGCAGTATTAGAATTCAACAGTCAACAACATACAATTTCAGGTTGCGGATCAATTGCTTCGTTGGGTCTTTCAGAACACATAAGAGCTTAACAGAAGAAAGCTCATACCCAATTGGGATGGCTTTTATACGGTAATCTCAATTCCTTGACCTTGAGCATATTGTTTGCAAGACGTATAAGGCAAAGAGGTCCTACATAGCTGAAATTTGAGCAGTTGCAAATTTTCCATGCCATTTTCTTTTTTACTTGATGTATTATTCATTTCATATGCATTATATTCAAATTGTATCGAACTGGGGGGTGATGAGATGCAATGTTTATATATTTTATGTACCTTAATACTTGATTTGAGCATGTTTTATTTACTTAAAATGGATTAATTTGAATTTTCATGTGCCAAAATTTGATGCATGTCGTAAACACCAAAATTAATTACTTAATCTACCAAAACTATAGTAGTGGCAAGTCTAGGTTGAATCCACAAGGATTGTATTGAATTCCAATTTAAGTTCTATCCTAGTAAAATACTGAACTAAAACTATAAAAATGGGGGGTTTTAGATTGCTTGTAAAATAATTTAAATCAAATCAAAACTAGTAAATACTGAAAAGGTATAAATGAGAGAAACTCTTAGGATCAGAATAATTCATAAGATTAGTAAACAATTGATCATAGACATAAAAATTCAAATTCTTCATTCAGTTTGGCATAACTAATTGGCATAGCCTAATTATTATATATTTCTCACTAAAATAAACTAATCCAAATACGATCATGAATTAGTTATAAATTTTAAAATTAAATCTAGAATCAACATGACCTGAAATTATCACAGAAAATAATCAAGCACAAGAGAAAAGCCAAATAAAGACAAACTCTACAAACGTTGCAAAGTTTTAATCTAATTTCTATTTTTCATAGACAATTAACAGAAACTGGGATCATAACCATTAAAGTCTATTTGCTACAAATTATTAAAAATCGAATATGATTGAGAATCTAATTTAGCAATAATCCAATCTCACATAAAAATGACGATACCAAATTATAATTATGAAAATTTGAAAATATAAACAACAAACATAAAATAACATAAACTGAATAATTAAATTGGATTGAAATAAAAATAAGTCTCACAATTGCATAACTAGTTTAGAATTATTTCTACCCAAGAAAGAAAGTTTAGAAGCACAAACTTGAGAGAAAAATTAAATTCTAATGCTAAAATTCCTCTAAAAGTTGGCTATGCCCTTTACAACAATAATAAAACGAATTCATACTAAAACCTAGGACTAAAACTGACAAAAACGCACATTAATGACCGAATTTGCGCCCACCCAGGAGACTGGCCAGGCGCCTGGGCAGGCACCTGGGCTGTACCGCTTTGCTGCCAAAGACTGCTTAATTATGGTTTTGCCACTGTTTCTTCATTTTTCTGTTTAATTACAGTTTTCCACTGTTTCATCATTTTTCAACTCTTTAAGCTCAAATCCACCTAAAACATAGAAAAATACAAAATATATAAACATTGCATCCCATCAGGGGAGCTGGAGGTACACCAGTCCATTTTAGTTTATACTTTTTTTGTTTTAAACTTTTCAATGCAAACAAAATTTCCAAATTATTTTTCATCTTATTATTTTGTGTGCGAATTTGTTTTGTGGAAATTCTTACCTTCAGTATGTCATTGGCTTAGCCCGAAAACAATCTAAGCACCATATTGAAGTATGGAAAAATAATAAATGAAAAAGCGCCAAGACAGTCTTGGACTGGAAAAACTACGAACTAAATATTTAGAAAGTGTACCACTATCTAGACTAAAGCTACAAAGTATTTTAGGACTACTAAGCGATGAACCTTGCACATGTGCAGGGGGCATGCTTATGGTCCCACATTTGACCCTGGGAATGGGGCAACTGGGAGGGTTGATAGGTGGTGGATCAGGAGCAAGAAATTACCATGGTACAAATTGGGTCCAAGTATCGTGAAGAGCTGATTTTAAAAGATTACATACCCCATAAGTTTCGGTTGAGTTGAACTAATTAGCATGTTTATTATTTATTTTCATGAGGTCTCATGCAACAGTTATTGTTCGGGTTTATTGCTAATGCAGGTTATTAAATGAGAACAACGTACAGAAAGAAAAGAAATTTCATAGATAAATAAAAAATTCAGGTGTTTGAACATCGTTATAAATGCATAATTTAAATGACAGAATAAAGTGCATAAATAACTTGGTATGTTGAAGGGGTGAAGCTTGGAGTTTTTATTCTTGGAAAGGCTTCTGGATGTTTGAGGGTCGGTTGAAGGTTCAACCTGAGCAGGGAGCTGAGTCGGGGCAGGGCTGGATGTGTCCATAGGCACGCACTTGAGTCCTATGACCTCATCGTCTGTTGAGGTGTTAGACAAGGTGTGGAGGTCTGAAGAAGCAGATTTGCTAAATATGGGATCGTTTTCAACTAGATTGTAGTATTTTTTCTTCCCCATATGGATCCCCATGGAGATAAGCTTCGTGTGGTTCATCTATATGACTTTATCCATCTTACAAATATTTTCTCAAACTCAGCCACCTTCAGCTTTGCCCTTAGAGCGTCGGTTCTTGCATCATTATGCTCAGATAGCAACTCCAGCTCTTGCTAGGTAGATGCCTATCATTCCTCTTCGAGGGTTAGTGTCACCCTCTTCAACTCCTGCTCAGACTTCCTTTGGAGTTCCTTCGCTAGGTCCAAAGTCTCTTGCAGTTCCTTGATAGCACCATCAAACTCTGAGATCTTCCTCTCTAAAGAAGCCAGACGTTTGAATAGTCAATTGTTCTCCTTCCTCATCTTAAATGTCTAATGTGTGGCAACCACCACATTCTGAGTAGCCTACATTCAACCCCAAAAAAGTCAGTCAATGTAAAGGTTAGAGTACGTGGGAATTTACCAAGTGACAATGTACCTTGTGGCCACCACCTTGAGTTCTGCAGTGTCAGCAGATGTCACATTTTGGTATAATATCTCCACACTGCTTTCTACATTGTGTTGGAAATAGGTACCTTCAAGGTATGACAATTTGATATTCCTTTCCATCATCGAATCTCTGAGTCTTTCCCTCTTCACTAAGGGGATGCTTTTCAAGGGTAAGGTCGATGGTCTGAGGGTTGACCACGAGGTTTTTCCTTTAGTTTCAGAGAAGAATCTACTGCTTGACAAGTAGAGTAACATTTTTGGCTAGTATGGTGATAGATTTCTCAGCGGATTTCTTCTCTTTCCATGCTCATTTCTAGCTCTCATAGGCACTTGCCTTCCTCTGGATTTCTGAGATTGAAGGTTTGGCGATAATCATTTTATTCTCTATCACTTATAGTAGTCCAAGTGGGAGGTTCGGCTAGAGATGAGACCAAGAGTCATGGTTCAGGCCAAATGCAATATATATCTAAGCCAGTCAAGCTTAGACAACTTAACTGAATGAATTTTGGGTAACGAAATACATGTGGGAATGTCTCTCGAGTAGCGTCAAAGCTTGGCAGCAACATGGTTCTCTTTAGATTATAGGATCCTCAAGCTTAGTTCACTTAGTGGGATGCTTCCAAGTGAAAGGATTGAAGCTCTATCTTTCGCAGCCAACATTTAAGGCTTCTGATTAAGGTGACGATATTTAGTTAGAAAGAATAACGGTTAAAGAGTTCGGTCATAATTTAAGTTTTTCTGCCAAGATGAAAGTCTCACCGAAATTCAGGTTCTAGGTATTCCTTATGGGCTTGGAATCTGAGCTTGGATCATTTTGGCCTTACTCGCCCTTGACAAAGAAGTAATGATACTATCAATGCTTATCACAAGTGTTGGTATGTAGCTGAAGTTTCCTTTTTTTCGAGCGGTTAGGAGGTAGCAATGTTTTCTTTCAGAATTCTCCCAAAGCAAGTAGAACTATACAAGAATAGGCCTTCATTACCAAATTGCTCAATTTCCAAAGCTTATCAATTAAGCCTCCTTTTATCATATTCTTGCTTTTTTAAGCCCAAATTACCTAAAACACAAAATAGCACATATATAATCCATTTTTAGATAAATCAAATATACAAAAGTTAAGTATCAAGGTATAGAAAAAATCAACAAATTAATCCCTATCAAATACCTCCACACTTAACCTTTGCACATCCCAGGAAAACTAATACATCCTTTCTCAAATATCCAAAATCATTCAAGTACTAAATGTTATAGACATAGATATAATCCCAAAATTCAATAAAATAACAAGTCATAGTCAAGTTAACTTAACATTTCTCAATCTTAATATCAACCAACATTATTCAAGTTAAATTTCAAACTAGCTCGGCAAACATCTCACTAGATTCTCTTTCATCATTCAAGCATTTTGATGGTTCAAAAATGCACACCTAGATTCAATTTAAAAAATTGTACTACCATATGCTTGCTTGTTGGTCGAATTTCCACTACCTAGCATACATTCAAACAAAAATCTCGAAGTCTTTTAACAAAAAGGTTGTAATGGGGCTTTGGACAAGGACATGAAGGAAAATAAAAATAGGAAATACAATGGGTTAAGTCTAAGACTAATAGAGCATGTCAAACATAAAATCATAATTCAACCCATCAACTTCTTCAAATCTACTTTTTCTTCTCCTAGTCCATAAACGAAACAAAAATTTACTCATTCATGCATGCATCAAAATTAATTTTTTTCAAAACTTTTCTTCTCTTTTTTTCATCAAATTTTTTTCTTCATAAAAGCATGAATTTTTACTTAACTGCCAAACCACTCTGTACAATTTACATATACCAACCATGTTACACAAGCATCCCCACACTTAATCAACACATTCTCTGCATATCAATAATCCACAAAAATCCATTTACATACCCTAGATGCCCTACTAGACCTCAGATAGGTATATTTGGTTAAAAATTTAAAGTTCAACGCTTGTAATGTAAGTTAATAACACATAAAAAAGGACAATATAGGCTCAAAGTGGTTACTAGTGGTCAACATATAGGTTTGCTTTTTAGACTAAGCGGCTGAAAGAAAGAAGATGCCTTCATCATTTTAATGCAAGGATGTATCAATGTAATCTTAATTAGCACCTCATCACTCACAAGAACAATTAAAATATCTACATAATATTGATATGAGACTCCAAAAACTCACTTAGGATATAGTTTACCGAAACTAGTTCACTTTACAGAATGCATTTGGTTACTACGTCAAATTTTAGACTGCTAAACTACCTTAACCAACTTTGTCATTTATTTTAAATTTTTTTAATCTTTATCCATAATATAGACACTTTCATTGAGCATTCAGTAGAAGAAAAATGTTTGGGCAATAAAGCTCAAAAGACTCACAAAATAACGCAAACGCACATAACAAAATTAAAATAACTACATTTAACTAATAACAAAGAACTACTCTAAACTAACTCCCCCACACTTAGTCCACATTATTCCCAATGTATAGGAAAGCATCAAAATAAAGTAATCATGAAAAACGATACTCTCCTTGAATAGAAAAAATTACTTGGATGGTATGGTGGAAGGATCTAAAGCTGCCTAAATACTCTGAAGCTGTTCATCCTGCCGTTGCAACTGAGCTTCCATCCAATCTTGGCATTGGACAATAGCAGTCTGACCCTCAGCTAATCCAGTACACAAAGATTCAATCCTCTGAAAAGCCTGTTGGATAGAAAACCCCCGAGAAGATGGACGCACATGCTTAGTAGATGTAGATGATATGGCAGTGGATGCAAGAACCTGAGAAGACTCTTCACCAAGTGATGGCTCAACCATAGGAGTAACTCGGTCATCAACAACCTCACCGGCTTGTAATGAATCTTGCAATTTAACCAACTCTAAATTAGATACACTCTCCAACTTTTTAAGTGGTTTATATGTCAATATCAAACAACGACTATTGTTTTGTTTAAAGGCCTTAAAGTGGTATGCCCCTACACTATATAAATAAATAAATAAATAT